>CM037475.1:27986272-28216630 GCA_021014325.1 Plazaster borealis
TATGCCCAGCTTGACATTTTTATCAGTGTGCTCTGGGGCGTGTTTTGGCGACCATGATCGGAAACAAGTTTCTGACATAAAATTCACCGACCGAAACTACTTCTGAGAGCTACGCGAAAACGGGTCGGTAGCCAGAAGCAGTTCATTACGTAAGAACATCTATTGAAAATTCATATTCTTAAAATATACAACCGTCATTTTATTTTGAAATGATGGAACTTAGTCTTTGTTTCAAACATGTTTCTGGTTGGGGTTGTCAAAATGCACTCCTGATTGTCTTCAGGAGAAAACTGGACTGCTGCAAGCTGCATACATTTTGTGGATTTATCTGCGGTGTGCACAGGCGGGACAGCTGGAACAGAAAGCTAGAGGAGAAAGTTTTTAGAACAATTATTTCAGCTCCTCTAGCTAATTAAAAACAAATGAAATATACATTGCAATAGGTGCTCACATTTGTCTCATTTATAACAGCTGTTTTGGATTTGCTTGATATCTTTTTAACAATTGCCTTACAAATTCAGTCATCATTTTATCAATGATGAGGGCTTTTCGAGTGAAGTAAGGGTTACTTTCCCTGTCGTATTTCAAAAAATATAAGCAGTTATCCATGTTTACTTTATCATTTTTCTTATTACACATTGTAAACAAAATATGCAAAGGCTAACAAACAAAAAAGCAAGCAAATTAATTTTAATACAGTTGTAGTTGATTAACTTTTCCACATTTTTCGCTCAAAGAAACTGCAATAGGACTGTAAAAATAAAACATGGCAAAACAAAAATGTTGACACTTTTTAAAATTGCAAAGTTTATTGTAACAGTAAGCAAATTTTTGTTGTACATCACTTCTGGTATCTCCAGCATTATCTGTTATGATTTATGCTAAAGGTATAATTTTCTAGTATAGTTTCCTCATATTTCTGAAAGTTGTTAATAGGGAATTCCTTTAAAAGTGTTGCAAAAGTTAAAACAAACAATTGAGAAAACTGCAAAGGAAAACAATAGTTGATAAATGTTGCCTTATTGTGCCCCATTCCTTTGGAATGTTATCAATTGAAAATATCATTATTCACAGATTTACACATAACTTACATTGTATAAAGATGGTCATGGTGGGAAAACTTCCCTTGAAATATTTTAGCTTCAAATGCTATACACAACTAGTTTTGATCTCACAAGTCCAAAACCCTGATATTTGAAAACAGCTAGTATAAACAGCGATATAGTTTTTTACTAGTTTGACTCTTATGGCCCAATCAAGCTTAAAGGGTCTGTATAGGTTTGGTAATTGGAACCCACTGTTTGTTTCAATCCTATATAGTTGTAGATATATACCATAAAACTAACCTGTGAAAATTTCATTTCAAAAGGTGGCAGCGTTTTTGAGATATTGCTAAAAATCTGGAGCGGTTATGTCCACGTAGGAAGAATAATCTGCAATTGGAATACATTATCTGTTCTCAGATTCAAATTTTGGGGGATAAAAACTGATATCTTTTTCCAAAACCGCAGTACTTCAAAGTGAAAAGTTTCTCAAAATGCATTATACTATCCAAAGCTGCTGTACTTCCTACCAAGTAAGTTTTTATTGCCACTAATTTTTAGAGTAATTACCAAACGTATACAGCCCCTTTAAGCTTTCACAGGTTTGTTATTTTATGTAAATGTTGGGTCACACAAAGTGTGGATACTGGTCTTTGACAATTACCAATGTTTTCCACATGCAAAATGAAATTGTAATAGATATTTTAAACTAACCCTCCACCGGAGGTGGAAATAGAGAAACAAATGAATAGGAATTTTAATGTTTAAACTGCCTGCCATTGTCTTTGGTTTAACTTGGACAAATTTTAATCAAGAAATATTGTATAAAATAATTTGAAAACAGTAAGCTGTTATAAACATTGGGAAATTATTTATACATAAAGCTACTTTACATTCAACAAACAAATTAACTGCCAAAGATTATAAATGTAGTGTTGAAATTGTATAATCTGAAAAATGTTTTAGATATGATATAATTTTTAATAAAATAGTATTACCACCGAAAACTGTTTAAATGAGAACTATGAGCAACAACGACTGGATACTAAGACTTTTAGGTCTGCTAATAGCTCCCCCAAGCCCAAGCCCCCCCCCCGCATCTGAACTCTTTCCAAAGTGTCTTGTTGATTGGATAAGGTCAAAGTCAATGTTATATAATATATAACACAGCACTTTCAACAAAATGGCACTTATACAAATTAATTCCACTTGATGCAGCACTCTGACATAGAGAAACATTGTTGACAGGCAGCATGCTTGCCAAGTGACAAATTCAACGGCTTTTTCAGTATGCACTACTCAAATTATTGTTCACTCGCCGTGCAAAAGGGTTACTTTCTAAACGGCCGCTGGCTTAACAACAACGGAAGAGGCTAAGTCACGGTGAACATCTCTCGAAAACTGGTGTTAATCGAATTTTTTGGAAAAGCTATAACAGTTCATAGTAAGTTGTGGATTATTTGCAACATAAAAAGTGATATTAGAGTTAGTCCCTCGAGTTGGCACCAATATGTGAAATTTCAGCACCTGGCTTATGGACGATTTCGTCATTGGTATGTGTACAAAACAATTTTATGCAAAACAAGGTTTCAGGGAAGGTTCCTCGGACTAATTATTCATACAATTTGGCCAATCGCAGTTTGGCTAGGTTTAGGCAAGTTTTGCTGGACTGTGAGGCCAGTCACGAGCTGAACAAGTTTTGACATTGGCCTCTACCCCTGATAAACAATAATTACGGTGCAATTTCTATAAAATGCGGGGTTTTATGTTTTCTATTTCTGAGTTCCATACACATTTTGCACGCGGGAAGCGCTCCGGAGCGAGTACACCTGGGTCAAACCGAGGAAGCTAATCGAGCGCACCCCAGCCTCGCTACCATGGGCAAGGCCGGCCGAAGTTTGTGTTAGTTGAGCCTTGGATTATTTTCCGAAAATTAAGTTGTAAAAACGACGTTTTAACCTTTAACCTCAACGCCCAACATTTGTAATCGGCCATGGGATGTCCATGAAGTGTTTTATCTTAATGTTCAGGTGAAAATAATGTGATTTTTGTTCACACATTGAAAATGACATAAAAGCTTTGAAAGAGTCCTGTATATATTTATTTTGTTTACAATTTCCTTACGATTTCCTCGCTAAAAGTCTTTAAAACAACTTTAGTACAACTCCAGTTTCCTTTATAAAATTATTTACACTGGACTCCACAATTTGGTAGAGTCTAAATCAGCAGCACAAACTTTACACCACATCGGCCTTTGCTCGTCAGTAGGCCTAGTTGGCGAGTGCCCGATTTAATTAATTTTACCTTCTGTAGGCCTACACGCAAAAATCATGTTTGGAAAATTAGAAAACAAATTATTAACTTTGCAATTTAATTTTCCGTGAATTTATTCATTATTTTGGGGGTTTTCCTAAAATTCATCATTTGTTTCAAAATCAGCCATCGGGTCAATAATTTACAAAGCGCGAGCTGATTAAGAAAATAATGAATATCAAAGATTGAAATAAAATAAAGAAATGTAAGATTAAGAAGTGAGTTTGAGAGAGAGGAGCAGAGCTTCTAATAAAACATTTTAGTTCATCACCAATATTTATTGCGTCGTCGAGTCATGAATTGGTGGTCACCCTTTAGGCCTATTTACTCATCACACCATTCCGCACGGAAGAAAAGGAGAACCCCAAGATCAAGCAAGACACTACATGAGCTGTTCCATTATAGTAGTCGAAACAGCTATTGCTTTCGTCAAGAGCAATAAATGCTTGGTCAAGCTGAAACCTATTAGCGTACATGTATTCAATAAAGCTTGATTGTGTTACATCCAAGATTTGAACTTCATCCCGAACACCTTGTTTTTGTTATGCAACAAAATCTTATGTCGTTCGAGTAATTTTGATTTTATTTAAGTTTATTTGGGGGGAAGAAACAAATAGTTGTAAATAAAATTTAAAACAAATTATTGGAAGTTCGTACAAAAGTTTTAGGAACCCAAAAAGCCTTTAAAACGACATTTCGCTTTTCATTCCCCCCCCCCAAAAAAACACCCCCATATATTTTATTTAGTCATATTCCAAAATATCGCAAAAAAAACCCCACCTCCATAGAATAATTGCCGTTTTGTCCAAGGATATGGGTGAGTTCCTGTGTAGTTATTTTGTACACGGCCTATGGAGCAAGTTGAACCCGCTGTATGGGCATATTCTTAGACGCGGAGTCACATACACTGTGCGCAAGCAATGGGTACAGGAATATAGCCATATCCCGGGTCCACAGCACCGCAACGATGCGGTCAGCATCCCCATACACTGCGCGCAACCAATGGGTACAGGAATATGGCCATATCCCGGGTCCACAGCACCGCAACGATGCGGTCTGCATCCCCGTACACTGCGCGCTAACATTGGGTACAGGAATATGGCCATATCCCGGGTCCACCACGGCCAATACTCTATGCACAAACCAATGGGTACAGGAATATAGCCATATCACGGGTCCACCCTGCTCCATTGGTTGCGTACAAAAAAACCGTATAGGAAATAACCCATATCCTGGGTCAAAACGGCAATTTCTCATGGAGGGGGTTTGGCGGTATTTTGAATTATGACTGAAATAATGTTCAAGGTATTTTCCAGGCTTTTAATACGTTGATTATTCATATTAATGAACTTTCACAACATTTCATCTTTTAAAATAAATTTTGTTAGAACTTGTTTTAATTAGGTTTAGGGTTAGGATTAGTTAGGGTTAGGATTAGGGGTTTGGAGTGGGAGGGTAGTGGGTGTGTGGGGGTTTGGTGTGGGAGGGTAGTGGGTGTGTGGGGGTTTGTGTGGGAGGGTAGGGGTGTGTGGGGGCCGGTGTGGGAGGGGTAGGGGATCTCCTAGAATTCAAAAACTGCCGGCAGGGGAACCACACTTGTTTATTTTTTATTAGCTGTTCCGAAATCAATTGTTTTCATCAAGATTTTCTTCTTATTATTATTCTTTCCATACGTCAAAAATCCCATTTTACTTAGCTTAGTACAAACGAGTCAGATCCTATACCATATTATAGTTATAGTTAAATATAATTAGCTTAACTTAATTAATTAGTTTACTAAGTTATAATGACATGAATATTTAATTAGCCAATCTTGAGACCACAATATAAGTGAGTTTTCGTTGAAATTAGCCGGGAAAACCTGTATAAGGTTTTTCTGAAACAGTTATTGTTAAAAGTAAATATAAGAGATATCATAGGTTAATGATATATGGGTAAAAATCCTGGCTTTTTTCTTAAAACCATTTATGACATCAATCAAATAATCCTTGTATATTTATATTGACTTGTGCGCTTGACCACGTATGGGGCCTCGTGTATGCTTTTTAATTAGTGTGTGAGCTTGACCATTATATTTTGAAGCAAAATAATTTTGTAATCCAATATTTTGAGTTATCTTATAAATAATTTATGTATTTCAAAATTGTTTAATAAAGTAATAGAATAAAATCGAGAAATGGACTGTTTGGACTGGGCTGGAATGGCGTAACAAATTGTTACAAAAAAATTCCGCTGGATCGTTTTTTGAGGGCAGATTTTTTTTTTCAACCGTGCCACAAGAGAACGAATAGTCGGGTACCACCCTAGTGGGTCTTCTATCAATCAATCAATGTGTGGCATCGCATACACGTGTATTCAAAATGGTCTCCAAGCACGCTTGAATCTGGCTGTCTCCGTGAACGATAATTGTAGCATTTTTGTCGTGGTTTTAATCTTCACCGAACTGTTCAGGCAAGACTAATGTGTACTCGTTTATTCTGGTTCCATAATAAGTCTCTCAGACCCCTGAGAGCACCGATAATAGCAATGTTCACGTCGGTATGTTTCTAGCTTTACGTATGTTCAATTTTGCATTAGTTTGTCTGGTATGCTTTTGTATGTACTGTACACAATGGGCGATAGCGTGTTATCGCTCCCTATGATTCTCTGCTATTCAGTATCGTTTGCTGTTTTCCATGGATTTCTATTGTTGTATCGAATTATTCACTTGCAGACGTGTACAGCCTATGTTACATCAATGTTTACAAATGACTTTAACATTGGCTCAAGTCTGGCACAGTGACTAGTACCGTATGACAGCTTCATATTACCTTGTGTCAACATTTATTTTGTTTACACATACACACTATTGACTTCTTTTAATATCTTTTTTACAGTTGTATTAATTTTTTGCTTTTAAAACTTTAGTGTGTTACTGTTTGCAATCATCATCTTGATTTTTATGGCAGTATTATTATAAAATTTTATGAAATTAATAAACTCGAATATTAAAAAGGAAAGAAAACAAGAAAAAGAATCCGTGCCATGTATATTTAGTGTTCAATTACTTAGACTAAAACTAATAATGCAGATCTATAACATATAATATTTAATGGTTTTGTTGGCCACATTACACCCTCGGTGTGAATATGCCCCTCCCCCCATAATTGTCCCACCTTTTTCGATCATTGTTATTTTCTCAGTTAAACACTCTTAACAATTTTGGCTATTCCTCGTTTCAGTCCCGTGAATTTTATTTATCCATAACACCGTCGAAATAACTGGCCCTGTGCATGCCACAACTTCGTCGTACCGTGGTCGTACCCAGTCCCAATCCTTTCATCGTATCTGTTTATACTTCTCTACTTTAACGGTGTTGAATCATTCTGAGATTCTACATTACATTAAAATGCAAATAAGGCAGAGGACCAGTAGCATTGCGGACAAGGATCGGGACTCCAAACCCCATGGTACCGGGTTCGAATGGCACACACGCTATTAGTTTACCGTACTTTTTGTCCGTTGTTGATTTGATGTTGTAGGGTTTTAAATTAAACTCGAACGAAATTTGAGTAACAGGAGTAGTGTGGCCCAGTGGAAGGGCTCCGGACTCTGAACGCAAAGGTACTGGGTTCGAATCCCGTGTGTTCTTTTTGTAAGTTAAGACGGTCCCATTGGTTTACGCAGGTTACTATGGCATGGGGAAATCCTTGCTTTGCACTTAGTAAATAATTTGCGAGTGGAAGGCGCACGCTAGTCGCCATTTACCATTACTTTACTTTTTGGCCGGTGTTGACTTGATATTTTAGGTTTTAAACTAAAACCAAACGCAATTTAAGTAAGAGGAACAGTGGCCCAGTGGCCCAGTGGAAGGGCTCCGGACTCTGAACCCATAGGTACTGGGTTCGAATCCCGCGTGTTTCTTTTTGTATAAATAGACTTGAGGCCATTGGTTTACGCAGGGTACTATGGCACGGGAAATCCTTGCTTTACACTTAATAAATAATTTGCGACTGGAAGGCAAACCCTATTTACCAGTCGTTTACTTTTTGGCCGTTGTTGATTTGATGTTGTAGGGTTTTAAATTGAACTCGAACGCAATTTTTATAGGAGGATCAGTGGCCCAGTGGAAGGGCTCCGGACTCCGAAAGCAAAGGTACTGGGTTCGAATCCCGTGTATTCTTTTCGTACGCTTAAAGTCATTGGTTTACGCAGGGTACTATGGCACAGGGAAATCCTTGCTTTACACTAATATTATAATGAACAATTTGCGACTGGAAGGCAAACGCTATTTACCAATAGTTTACTTTTTGGCCGTTGTTGATTTGGTGTTGTAGGGTTTTAAATTAAACTCGAACGCAAGTTAAGTAAGAGGAGCAGTGGCCCAGTGGAAGGGCTCCGGACTCTGAACCCATAGGTACTGGGTTCGAATCCCTGGTGATCTTTTAGTACGTTTTGATTTAAAGTTGTTCATTCTAAGGTTTATAATTAAACTCGAACGCAAATTAAGTAAGAGGAGCAGTGGCCCAGCGGAAGGGCTCCGGACTCTGAACCCATAGGTACTGGGTTCGATTCATGGGTGTTCTTTTAGTACGTTTTGATATAAAGTGGTTCATTCTATGGTTTAAAATTAAACTCGAACGCAAGTTAAGTAAGAGGAGCAGTGGCCCAGTGGAAGGGCTCCGGACTCTGAACCCATAGGTACTGGGTTCGATTCATGGGTGTTCTTTTAGTACGTTTTGATTTAAAGTGGTTCATTCTATGGTTTAAAATTAAACTCGAACGCAAGTTAAGTAAGAGGAGCAGTGGCCCAGTGGAAGGGCTCCGGACTCTGAACCCATAGGTACTGGGTTCGATTCATGGGTGTTCTTTTAGTACGTTTTGATTTAAAGTGGTTCATTCTATGGTTTAAAATTAAACTCGAACGCAAGTTAAGTAAGAGGAGCAGTGGCCCAGCGGAAGGGCTCCGGACTCTGAACCCATAGGTACTGGGTTCGATTCATGGGTGTTCTTTTACTACCGTACGTTTTGATTTTAAGTTGTTCATTCTAAGGTTTAAAATTAAACTCGAACGCAAATTAAGTAAGAGGAGCAGTGGCCCAGTGGAAGGGCTCCGGACTCTGAACCCATAGGTACTGGGTTCGAATCCCTGGCGATCTTTTAGTACGTTTTGATTTAAAGTTGTTCATTCTAAGGTTTAAAATTAAACTCGAACGCAAATTAAGTAAGAGGAGCAGTGGCCCAGTGGAAGGGCTCCGGACTCTGGACCCATAGGTGCTGGGTTCGAATCCCTGGTGATCTTTTAGTACGTTTTGATTTAAAGTTGTTCATTCTAAGGTTTAAAATTAAACTCGAACGCAAATTAAGTAAGAGGAGCAGTGGCCCAGTGGAAGGGCTCCGGACTCTGGACTCATGGGTACTGGGTTCGAATCCCTGGTGATCTTTTAGTACGTTTTGATTTAAAGTTGTTCATTCTAAGGTTTAAAATTAAACTCGAACGCAAATTAAGTAAGAGGAGCAGTGGCCCAGTGGAAGGGCTCAGGACTCTGGACCGAAAGGTTCCGGGATCGATTCCCGCTATGTAAAAAAGCTTCGGGTTTTAAAAATCTTTTTTATTAATTCGAAAAATTTAAATAAAAAAGTTCATAGGTTCGTTTTAAGTTTTAAGTTTCTTTAGAAGCACGTAGGGGCGGTGGGTGCCACTGCGCGGTGAGTGGCGACCTCGCGGCCCCACTCACCGCGCGGCCTCGGACGGGGAGCTCCGCGCGGCCTCGGACCGGGGCTCGAACCTGGGACCGCTACCTCCGGAGTCCGACACCTACCTACGACACCCACTTGGGTCCCCCCAGGAAAATAAGCATTTTAGACTTGATGAACCTTCGGTTCATACTTTACACAGGATACTATGGCATGGGAAAATCAGTGCTTTATACTTAGTAAATAATTGGCGAGTGGAAGGCACACGCTTTAGGTATAGACCATCAGTTTAATTAGTCAACAGGGTACGCAGAGTACTATGGCATAGGGAAATCCTTGCTTTATACTTAGTAAATAATTGGCGAGTGGAAGGCACACGCTTTAGGTATAAACCATCAGTTTAATTAATCAACAGGGTACGCAGGGTACTATGGCATAGGGAAATCCTTGCTTTATACTTGGTAAATAATTTGCGAGTGGAAGGCACACGCTATACCGTTAGGAATAGGTATAGGTATACAGGGGAATCTTTGGTTCGGACTTGCAAAATAATTCGAGTGGAAGGCACACGCTGTAGGTATGGACCATTGACTGGTTGGGATGAGGGCTTGGGGTGATGGGCTGGAGTGGTTGGGATGAGGGCTTGGGGTGATGGGCTGGGAGGTTTGGATGAGGGCTTGGGGTGGTGGTAGGTGAGATCGTCTGGGCTGGTTGGGATGAGGGCTTGGGTGATGGGCTGCTTGGACTGGTTGGGATGAGGGCTTGGAGTGGTGGGCTGGGAGGTTGGGATGAGTTCTTGGGGTGATGGTTGGAGTGATGGGCTGGTTGGGATGAGGGCTTGGGCGATGGGCTGCTGGTTGGGATGAGGGCTTGGAGTGATGGGCTGGGAGGTTGGGATGAGTTCTTGGGGTGATGGTTGGAGTGATGGGCTGGTTGGGATGAGGGCTTGGGCGATGGGCTGCTGGTTGGGATGAGGGCTTGGAGTGATGGGATGGGAGGTTTGGATGAGGGCTTGGGGTGGTGGTAGGAGAGATGGTCTTGGCTGGTTGGGATGAGGGCTTGGGTGATGGGCTGCATGGACTGGTTGGGATGAGGGCTTGGGTGATGGGCTGGGCTGCTTGGGATGAGGGCTTGGAGTGATGGGCTGGGAGGTTGGGGGGCTTGGGGTGATGGTTGGAGTGATGGGCTGGTTGGGATGAGGGCTTAGGGTGATGGTTTGAGGGCTGGAAGGTTGGGATGGGGTTGGGGTGATGGTAGGGATGATGGGCTGGTAGTAATTTTGCTGGGGCGTGGCTGGTTGCACATGGGTATGATCAAGCACGGTAGATGGCTGGGGTCATTTATAATGTGGTTTATAATGTTTTTAAAGGTGTGATACTTTTTAGATTAAAGGAGTTGTTATTTCCAAATTTATAAAAAGGGGTTATAACTTTTATTCTGAAGAGATTAAAAATCTTTATTTACTGGGAGGTCCGATTTGAGGGTTAGGTAGATGGACTAGTAGTAAAGTCATGCTGGGGATCGGCTGGCTGGAGATCAGAATGCTAGGTATAGGACTGGTCCTGGTTGGGAGGGGGATGCTGGTTAGAAATTAAAACTCTTGTTTCTTGGGTATAGGTTCATTGGATTTCATTGTTAGTGGGATTTTATTTAAGGAACAGTAATCAATAAATTAAATACATTTTCAAGATAAAGGTTTTGTAATGAGGGTTTAACTGGTGTGGTTTATAATGTTTTTAAAGGTGTGGTACTTTTTAGATTAAAGGAGTTGTTATTTCCAAATTTATATAAAGGGGTTATACTTTTTATGCTGAAGAGATTAAAACTCTATTTACTGCACTTTTCTGGAAAATGATTGAGAGGATATAGGATGTTTTACTGCGACCATTTTTGGTGAATTCCATGTGTACCCATGAAGGCCTATCTCTGGAGTGAACTGGTTTACCAAATGGGACCACTCTATTTTATATGCGCAACGTTGATTTTCGTCTCATCCATTGTGGTCGATTTTGTTAATAGTAAAACATCTATTGGTCAAACTTTGCTCAAGCTTTCTTGTAATTTAGTTATGCTCTATGTCTTGCATATAATACGTTTTACAAAAACAGTTACAATGCACATACAATAAGGGAATAGAAGAGATTTCTTGCTACATTTATAGAATCATTTTATTTGACAACTCCAAATAATATAATATAAACAACACAATTTAAAAACTATCAGTTTAAAGGCATCGTACACGTTTGGTAATTACTCTGATAATTAATGGCAATAAAAACTTACTTGGTAAAAAAGAAGAACGGCTTTGGATAGAATAATGCATTATGAGAAACTCTTCACTTCGAAGTACTGCGGTTATGGAAAAATATATCACTTTTTATCCCCAAAATATTTGAATCTAAGAAGCGTTACGCGTAACACTTCTCAGAGTGTGTATTCCAAAGCAGATTATTCTTCCTGCATGGACATAACCGCTCCAGATTTTCGGCAATATCTCAAAAACGCTACCACCTTTTGAAATGAAATTTTCACAGGTTAGTTTTATGGTATATATCTACAACTACATAGGTTTGAAACAAACAATAGGCTCCAATTACCAAACGTGTACACGTTTGGTAATTGTCAAAGACCAGTGTTCTCACTTGGTGTATCCCAACATATGCGTAAATAACAAGCCTGTGAAAACTTGGGCTCAATTGGTCATTAAAGTTGCAAGAAAATGATGAAAGAAAAAACACCCTTGTTGTACAAATTTGTGTGCTTTCAGATAGGAATAAAAACTTCTTGCAAGAAGTTTTTATTATTTTAGTGAGAAATTACCTCTTTCTCAAAAACTACGTTACTTCAGAGGGAGTCGTTTCTCACAATGTTTTATACCATCAACAGCTCTCTGTTGCTCGTTACCAAGTCAGTTTTTATGCTAATATATATTTTGAGTAATTACCAAACGTGTACGATGCATTTAATAAGAACATTAATTTTACTGTAGCCTAAAAAATACAAAAAACTTTGAAGAGCGATAATTTCTAGACACAGTTTTTGTGGGAGACTTATTTCAATTATCTTATTTATCAACAAATAGTTAACATCACTAAGCTGTGAAAACCTCATTATTAGTAAACCCCCAAAATCATGATTAATGCTTTGTTGTATGTTTTATGCATTTAATGTGTTTTTTTCCATTTTGTCAAAATAAAATTCTTGGCCATGCTAATATTTTAGACAGAAATATTTTTCACGACTATCTTGAGTTTTCAAAATGAATGCTTTGTTTAATGAAGGTATTTTACAGAAAATAACCGATTGCTTTTTGGAAAAGTAAATTTATTCAACTCAACCTTTAAACTTAGGTCATCAAATTAGGTACTCATTTAAAGAAACTACAACAACGATGTCTGGGGTTTTTCAGACATTCTGTGCACATTTATGGTTTTGATTTTGCGGTTAATAAAAATGAGACCTGCTACCTAGCAAAACCCAAAACTTCTTGGCAATTAGCATAAATGTGTGACAGGCAAGAAAATGTCAACCTTTTTCCCCAGGAACAAATTTGAGATTTGTTTGTGACCATATGTTCTCAATAGATTTGGATTAAAAAGAAATGTTGTTGTGAATAGTTTCAACTTTCATGATAAATACCAAAATCAAACCGTTCTCCCTCCCTAAATTGGGTCAAAGTTTTGGGCTTTGCTGGGGCCACTCACAAATGAGACCTAATTTGAAAAGGACATCTTTTCACAAAATGTAAGTTGTTGAATTAAAAATAATATTGCATTTCTTTCATGATATTTGTCCATCATGTAGTTAAAATACCCCTGAGCTCAATACCAATAAATGCAAATAATTAGGAGCACTTGATATTCTATCAGTCATGATATTTGGCCTTTGAAAATAAAGTAGGGACATGTTAATGAGCACAAGGTCTTACTTACAAGTACTTGTGGTGTATGTTTTCATATTCTTTTCAGGCACTTACTTTTTACAAGAATTTTCATGTGATACTAGTCACATTTACGTAAGTATTGGCTGTGTTTTGTAGAAAATTCATTTGATAATATTCAAGTAGATGTAAGATTGCATCAGGTTATCATTAATTTTACAAATGGAATCAATAAGTTGGTTGGTTGTTCATCCATGATTCCTTGATGTGTAGAAAGCCTTGAAGACCATGATGTTTCCATTATGAGTTGCTCTCCTCAAACTCTGAAGTCTTCAAGATTGTAGTGAAAATTATTTGCTACACACTTGTAGCATATCAGCTTTCTCATGCTGTGAAAGGTTAAAGAAAACATTCATATAAACTTAACCCATTTTTGGGTGTATGGTCAACTGAACTGCCCCCTCCAATTTACCCTTGTCAATGAAATCTTACAGGTCAAATTTGACAAAGATTAATTGGCATGAATGGGTATTATCCAAACTGAAATTGAGGAGCGTTTTTAGTCAAGAAAGACATCAAATTCAGCAAACTCTATAGGGTGGGCAGCTGGAGTCTCTGATCAGAGCCCCCCCCCAGAGGTACAAAAAAATGCAATCATGATTGGTTTGATGCACTAAATATCCCCCAAATGGTGTCTTTTCCCTCGCTTTCCCCAAAAATGAAAATGTCTGGTTACTGCTCGTTGGTTCTTTTACTTATAATTTTAATAATAACAATAATAACTAGTTCTTATAAAGTGTATTTTACAATAACGTCTCAATGCGCTTTACATTAGAGCCCTGGTCATTGGGCCAATAACATTCCTGTAATTTCTCAGCTCTCTCAGGAGTAAACAGCCCTGAGCTGCCGTGGCGCTCCGAAGGCTTTTCAAACACAATATCAACCTCTACCCTCGCAGGTACCCATTTATACCCCTGGGTGAAGAGAAGCAATGATGCAGAAACATTTTATTCCAAGGTTCATGAAAATAACAGTGGAGGAGAAACAATGCTGGTTTCTACTTAAAAGATTATTGATTTTGTTAATATTAAAAGCGAATGATATAATGCTTTTTATTATTTATCTAAGGGATTGTTAGTAAAAACATGTTTTCATTTTTTAAAATAATCTGTAATCAATCTGTAGGGACAAACCACTCATCTGAGTTAGGCTGGTGCCAGCATGAAGTCCTCAGAATGTTGTGGCATGTGGCGTGGGGGTGCTGTCTGTACAGTGCTGCTAAAACAGCCCACTTTTTGGTGTTAGTGTAACGTAACCCTTGGGGATTGTACATACCTTTGTTGTCACCTTCACACATCAACATTGGTGATGTGTAGACATTGGGCTGATGGTAGGCACTTGCAGGTCTCAGGAATCTACTTTTTGTCACAGGTAGAAATTATCTGCGGATGGCATGCCTTCAAAATACAAGTACAAAGAAATATGTGTTTAATAAAGTCAAATTTTTCACAAACAAAATATTTGAATCTGAGAAACGTTTCATGCAAAAAACCATTTCTCAGATTTTTGAGGGTTGGTGTCTATTCGCAAATGCTGTGGCCAGAGATGCTGTTGGTACTCGCTGCTACCTCGCTAAACATGGATGGATTTGCTTTGCCCCAAACATTCGATTTGCACCTCACTTGCCTCTCATCCCCGTTCCAAACAAAATAAATAAATAAATAACAGTTGGAACTACCCAGGGAAAGTGATGCTAAATTTGATAGAAGGAAACTACGATATATTTTTGAACTAAGAACTGTTTTAAAGGGTCTGTACACGTTTGGTAATTGTCAAAGACCAGTATTCTCACTTGGTGTATCCCAACATAATTTATGCATAAAATAACAAGCCTGTGAAAATTTGGGCTCAATTGGTCATTGAAGTTGCAAGAAAATGATGAAAGAAAAATCACCTTTGTTGTACAATTGTGTGCTTTCAGATAGGAATAAAAAATTCTTGCAAGAAGTTTTTATTATTTTAGTGAGAAATTACCTCTTTCTCAAAAACTACGTTACTTCAGAGGGAGTCGTTTCCCACAATGTTTTATACTATCAACAGCTCTCCGTTGCTTGTTACCAAGTAAGTTTTTAAGCTAATATTTGTTTTGAGTCATTACCAAACCTGTACCATACCTTTAATGTTTAGGAGTTTCCCTTACCTTTTATAAAGGAGAGAGCAGCTCATTTACCAGACTCATTGTACATTAGGATGCTTATCAACTACATCTTCTTGGTTGATGAGTAGATCTCTGTTGAGATGACAAGCCTCGCTGTATCATGCAAACAAAAAAAACAAAATAATGCTTGACTTTAGCTTTAAAATAATAACAAGTAATGAAGCACAAGGGTAGTTTGAGAATACCTTTAAAGATCAACTTGAACTAAATGATTTAGAAACGAGTGTGTAATGATTACACAGATAGACTGTGCAAGTCTCGCGCATATTCAAACTTCAGGGACCATTGTGGTCCCAACCATTTGGAGTTTTAAATGGGCGAGATTTTGTTTCGTAGGGTGTTAAAATTGACACCATTGGTGTTGTCACTAACGTAGTTTATGACCTTGAAAGATTGTATATGTTGTTGGGAATGTAATACTAAGTAATTGATAACAAATATGAAAGTAAAAACAATTCAATAGTACAATGAAGAAAACCTGAGAATTATACTTGACCTTGACAGCTTCCGGTTATCTTACAAAAAATTAAGAATTTGTGCCCACCTCTGATCACCAAACTTAGGTAAACGCACGTTTTGGTTGTGCGATGATAATTGCCAGACGCTAAGCCTTTTCATCGCAGTCTATGGATGTTGAGGTGTCAGTGTAAACTGTATCACGCCTTAATTTTCAGTGGTTGCACATTATTATTTACAAAAGGGGTTTCTAAAAAGTTAAGATCAAATAAGCAGAGAGTCCAAATAAGGAACATTTTGGATGTTAGTTGTTGAACCCACATGTTGAAACTGGTGCTTACCTGTTGATGGAGAAGACATTCTTGAATCTTGATGATGGGCAGCATATGTGTATCTACTTTTGGAGAGGTAGACTTCATCTGACAATGGCATGTCTGTAGCCAGCCTAAATGCAAACAAATAAAAAAACATATTTTATGAAAGGGGTGTTTTGTAGTTTTCCTTCAATTGCAGCAACAATTTGATGATGCTCTGACATAAGAGGGCGCCATACAAGTAATCTCGAAACACTTGCTTCTAACAATAAGCATAACAAAAAAGATGGCCCATGTTTTTGGTTTATTCTCGCCAGTCCACTGGGGGTGTTTTGTTGAGTGAGGAAGCCGAGACAATTCAACTCTTTTTGGGGTGAATCTCTGTCTACTAAAATATTGGCACAGGTTTGAAAGTGTTTTAACGATAGTGAAATAAAATCCCCCACCACAGTAGTGTGGCACCCGGAGAAGGGAGAAAAAATGCATCCAGCACATTTCCCCGTCGGGTCGATGTAGCTAAGGTCAAAATTCTAGCAAACTGCTCGAGTACTGACCGAAGACCAAAATCAAGGCAGTGAAAGGCCGCAGTTAAAAGGTCTGCTGGGACTGTGGAGTCATCCTCACACCCAGAGACCAGGTATTCATTCAGCAGCAGGAGGAAGGAAGTCGAACACATGCCGAATCTGGATGCTGAATTCAACTTCTTCAATGTGTCCTCAAACTTATCCCGCATCTTGTCAGAGAAAGATCGTTTGGACGCCGAGACTCCCGCATCTGCGGCTAACTTATCTTTCGCAGCATTGGGGAGAATAGGAGTGGAGATAAACTTCTTAAAATCCTCCTTGGGAAAATGACAATAATCAAGTTCCCGTCTCCTGTAGGCAGTCCATTTTTCTGCAGACATAATCTTTTCATGCAAAAACTCGGCCCTAGAGGCCGTGTCATCCGCCCGGTTATGTTTACTGTGGCGGGGTCGA
The DNA here is from genome assembly GCA_021014325.1 of Plazaster borealis. NCBI lineage: Eukaryota > Metazoa > Echinodermata > Asteroidea > Forcipulatida > Labidiasteridae > Plazaster > Plazaster borealis. Next base: position 28,003,150 of record CM037475.1, read on the forward strand.
TCCCAAGATCCATCGGAACTTGGGGAGGAGCGTCGTGCACGTCCCGAATTCCTTTTGTCCCTTTTCTTAGGGCGTCCCCGTGAAACATCCGATGACATATCGGATTGCACTTGGGGCCCGGGAACACCAGAACAACGGAAATCCGAGGTTGTGGATAAACCCTGTGACAACAACAGTCTGTCCTGACATTCCGTGGAGAATTCCATTGTGTCAGGGGGGCGTGGGTTCGACGGGCCGTGGAGGCTAGCCACGTCAAGTCGTCCCGTGTTCGGGGGCGAGACGAAGGGAGAGCGGAGGCTCGACTGGGCGCCTCGTTTCCCCTGTCCCTGGTGGGCTTTCTTCGGCTTCGCTCGGGCAATGGTGGCCTGGTTCAGTAGAACCTTGCCTGAGCCCGCCTTGCGTTTGGACGTCCCTTTAGCGGCCAAGGTAGGAGACTGGTTCAAGCCAGCTACCCCAGTCGCGGAACTGTCAGCACCCGCAGCCGTCTGTGGCTGCCGGGCGGGGGACTGGTTGGGGAAGGACGTTTTCCCGGTGCAGTCCCCCCGAGGAATCGACCTGTCCCGAGGGGTGTTTCAAACCCTTGGTAATGACAGGTAAAGATGTTGGCAAACGCTTCATACTTATTCTCTTCAGATGAAAACAAAGTAAACAACTCTACAAATCTACTACTTCAAATCAAAACTTCTCAAGCAAGAACGAACGGTAAAAGACATTTTTTATGCAATTGGTTTAACCGATAAAAAACACGTCCTACCAGCGCCGTTGCTAAGAGAAAAGAGGAAGGTCATGGGACGGGAATGCCACAGGGCATTGAGGGGGCGCCAGAGGGCGCTGTTGGTAAAACTCTTAGCATTAACGCCTGCCGGCCTAAGGAATATGCAAATGTAGTAATTCGCTTTACAGGTAATGTATGAGCGAAGAAAGAACACAGAAATACACTTTAAAGGTGTTTTAAATTTTGTTTTAAAGGCATCGTACACGTTTGGTCATTGGAGCCTATTGTTTGTTTCAAACCTGTATAGTTGTAGATATATACCATAAAACTAACCTGTGAAAATTTCATTTCAAAAGGTGGTAGCATTTTTGAGATATTGCCGAAAATCTGGAGCGGTTATGTCCACGCAGGAAGAATAATCTGCATTGGAATACACACTCTGAGAAGCGTTACGCGTAACCCTTCTCAGATTCAAATGTTTTGGGGGATAAAAAGTGCTATATTTTTTCCATAACCGCAGTACTTCGAAGTGAAAGGTTTCTCAAAATGCATTATACTATCCAAAGCTGCTGTACTTACCAAGTAAGTTTTTATTGCCATTAATTATCAGAGTCATTACCAAACGTGTAAGAAGCCTAGTATAATCAAACTATCCAAAGCCTCTTGATACAACTCAAATTAATGGTTGTTCATAGTTCAATTTACCTGTTGATGAAGACATCGTTAAATCTTGATGATGGGCAGCATGTGTATCTACTTTTGGAGAGGTAGACTTCATCTGACAATGGTATGTCTGTAGCTATGACTAAATGCAATCAAAATAAAAACATTGTTTCGTGAAAGGGATGTGTTGTTTTCCTTCAAATGCAGCAATGGTTTAAAGGTATCGTACACGTTTGGTAATGGCTCAAAACAAATATTAGCATAAAAACTTACTTGGTAACAAGCAACGGAGAGCTGTTGATAGTATAAAACATTGTAGAAAACGACTCCCTCTGAAGTAACGTAGTTTTTGAGACAGAGGTAATTTCTCACTAAAAAAATAAAAACTTCTTGCAAGAAGTTTTTATTCCTATCTGAAAGCACATAAATTTGTACAACAAGGGTGTTTTTTCTTTCATCATTTTCTTGCAACTTCGATGACCAATTGAGCCCAAATTTTCACAGGCTTGTTATTTTATGCATATGTTGGGATACACCAAGTGAGAACACTGGTATTTGACAATTTCCAAACGTGTTCAGTGCCTTTAATGATACTTTGACAATAAGGGGGCAGCATACAAGTAACCTAAAAGCATGATTTATATCCTGTGGGTTTAGCAATAAGCAATAAAAGAGACGGCCCATCTTTGTCTTTTTCATGCCCACTATAGGTGGATTGCTATTTGGGGATTCACTTTTTTGGGTGAATCTTTGTTTACTAAAATATTGGTGCAAGTTCTGTCTCCATAGCATTTCACAATACATGTATAAGTTTTTTGAAGAAATTGACTTCATCTTCACGAAGTGATGAAGGTGCTCCTCGGCCAAAATTGCGTTGGAGAAAAATCAATGTCGAAGTTGAATACCTTTTCAAGCTGATTGGTCTAGTGGTAAGACGTCTGCTCCAGAATTGCAAAGGTCGTGGGTTCCAATCCCACCTGAGTAATATGCCTGTCGGTTTTTTTTTTTTAAGAGACTCCCAGGAAAGCACTGAAAAACACTAGTGTTAATGAGTTTACCTTTTTTAGTAGAAAATGCATTTTGCACGCAAGGTTGATGTACAGTGCAGAGATCTGCTTTGTTGATTGGTGGATCTCACTTCAGCTTCACTAGCTCTGTAAAAGCAAAAGCAACAAATTAGTTGTTTATATTTTTTTAAATGGAACAACAGTCCTTTAAAAATATGTTTAATGTAGAGTTGATTCACTGATTAAAATACAATTAAATGCGTTCTTTGGGAGTAAAAGTAACAAACAACAAGAATTGCATTTCGATATTGTATTTTTTGGCATTGGTCTTAGTGTAAATTGGAAGGGGGGGTAAAATTGCAACCATACTTGTCCCCCAAACCACCCCCCAAAAAAAAAAACCAACCCCAAAACCCCCCAGAAAAACAAATAAAAAACCCAAAACGAACAAACCCAAAAAGAACCCACATATTGAGTTTTTAATATAATAAATTTGATTTTATGTTTGTATTCTTTGTTTTATTAACAAACTTCGCTAAGCAAATCAATCTCCACACTATACATTTGTGTTTATTTGTTATCACTCCTGCTGTTAAAATTGTTATACAAGGAAAATTAGATATTTGATTGTCCCCAAACAATTTCACTGCCCTTCACTTGCACCGTGCCCCAAAAATAATTCATTAAATTGTAGAGTTTCGTAGCCATTTGGTGGAACTACCAAAGGATCAACCTGCCGATCTGCTGATCTCCCTACCAGAAGCAGATGGAGTCCACTAATCGGCACTATTTATTGGGCTAACGTATGGTGCGACCAGTTGACAGACTTTGGTACGAGTTAACCTTGGTACGACGAGTTTGGCATGTCAACAAGAACAACACAAAATGAAAAAATCCCAATTCAATACGAACAAGACTCATGAAAAGCCAATGGCATATGCCTGGAATTTAAAAAGTTAACTAAATAACTCAACTGCAACTCTAAAGCCTTTAACCTGGGTACGAGTTAACCAATGAACGAGTTGACTTGGGTGTAATCCGAGTTGACTTGGGTACGAATTGACCGGTTTATGGAATTCATGAATTGGCACTAAAATTCGACCCTATGGATCTACGGCCATCAGCTTTTTAAAAGATTCTCATTAAACGTAAAAGTTCCCTTTTATTATATGTGTGGAGAGAATTAATCTGCAAAGAAAGAAAGAATTGGGGCTTTGAAACTTTCTAAAAGTTTTATCTCGTGTCCGGCCACTTTGTTTTGATAATTAATGGCTATTTTAGGACATTTTTATGTTCTTTCTCATGCAAGTAAATACTCTCCTTCCATGTACTCAAAAGGGGCATGTACACTCCCCTTTTAAGTGCACTAAATTTTCCCTTTGATATCGGAGAGGTTTGATTTGTGCGGATTTCACTCCCTCTCCCTGGGGAACCCTCCTCCATCCCACTCCATCATCTATACCATCCCTACCCACCCAGGGGCAGATCTAGAGGGGGCAAAAGGGAGGCACATGTCCTCGGAATTAGTCATTCCTTATTTTGTACATGGTTGATTTTCCACAAGGGGGAATGTCCCCCTTAGATCTGCTAACTGGAAAACTTGGCTTTAGGCTTGCCACTGAATAATGTAGACCCAAAACTTTAATTGTAAGAGAAAAGGGACAATAGTATTGCAGTTTTTCAATTGATAAATTTTATTTTGCAAACACAAGGCACATACAAGTAATGTTTTGACACTGTACGCTATAAATAAAACAGCCTAACTGTCTGCAGGGAATGATTTTGATGCAAAACTTGTGCCATTCAAACATAGAACAACTTTACTAGCAAATACATTTTTTCCTCTTCTGAGTAGCACTTTGCTTTCCCAGTTGAAACCATTCCCTGCTCAGACAAAATACATTGTAGGTCAATACAATGTAGGTGTAGATGAGGATGTGTGGGTGCAGGGGTGAGGTTGGTGGTGGAGAGGGGAATTTATAGGTGCAGAAAGGAGTCAATACATGCTGGGCTGGTTAACTTCCAAATTTTGCTCAAGTGGGGTGGGTATATGCCAATTGTTATTTCAAACCAATCCCCCAAAAAAGACCAGATGGGGTGCACCAAACATCCCCTACCTCTTAAAATAAAAGTTCTTTACTTTTTTTAAACCAAATTTTACCGAGGGACATACAGGCTCACTTCCTATCTGCACCTGGTATCGAACTTTCCCACAAGGGCAACCTGTATAGTAATCACTCAGTCCTCGAAAAGTAATTCTGTTGTTTTGTTGTTAAGAGGTATTTCTAAGGGGAAATGGCACTCTGTGACAAATCAAGGAAGTCAAACCTTAGGGAATTACTCTGGCTATACAACAACAAGTGTAAAAGTAAAGTTGCATACCATTTATATATTTCCTTTCTCTGTGTCCAAGAACTACCAAAACATCACAAATTTACACATTTTGTTTAAATACATTCTTTCTTCAGAATTTACATTTCTTTTAGTGCATCATACTAAAATGATACATTCCTGAATCATGAGTACATGTACCTCTTCACCCTACATGTCAATTGAAAACACTATAGCCAAAGACTACCCCAAATGTTTGAAGGAATCATTTGTCTTTGCCTAGCCGTAGCCTTGAAAAAAATTATGTTGAATCTACCAAAAAATCTTCATCAAGGTCCTGAGCAGACAATGTTTATGTGAAAACTATGTCCTCCATTTTCCGGTTTAAGGTCTAACGAAAATCAGTTGAGGAAAGCTCTGCTGAAGCTGAAGTCACTTCTTTAAATTCGATATGGAGCAACGATGCCATGGATTTCCCTGGCTATACAACATATTTTGCGCCATTACACTCATCTAGGAACATGCGTCTTCTTATCCAAGGTCTTGCCCTGTTTCCCTTAGAAGATCACAGCTCACACTGACAGCTGCCACCACACACTGCTCTAACAAGAGCATTCTCCAGGGTCTTTGTCTTCGTCTATGCTGGTGCCTGGTTTGTATGAAAAGTGAAGAATACAAAAATATCCATTACTCAGTGAATGTGACATTTTATTGTGTACACTTCTAAATTGTACTTCTAATCAAACATTATATTTCTTTTCAATTAAACTTTAAAAACGTTAAAAATACTTTTTGCAAAGGAACACAACATAAAAATGTCCTCATTTCAACTCTCAGCCCATGACCAAGTCAGATGCAATTAAATCCAGCACAGTCACAACATAATATGGACAAACGAGGCAATAAATGAAGACAAAACTACTTGACAACAAAAGATGAAGTGAGATTTGAATGGAAAATTACTGTCTTGCCTACTGCAGGTTGGTTTGTGTATCAGTGGAAAGTCATCAGTCTACATTGTATATATTTATTACTGATATTAATAATATAATATTAATAAGTTATAGGCCTAACACTTTTATTTAGTTTTAAAAGGAGGTGAAAAGCTAAGTTGATTTTGTTTACATGTTTCCCTTATTTTTGAAAAGGCCTAAATTTTATTCCCCAAATTTTCTTAACCACATTTTAAAATCTCACCTCTGATGTTAAGTCCTTTCATCAGTACTGGGCTGTTTCCTTTCTTTATATCTTGCTATTCAAATTTAAATGCTAAGGTCACACACAAAAATGCTGGTGGAAGCACTATGTTATGTACCCTGTTTAGATCATAACGCTATATGCATTGCCAACAACCATACGTTGGAAACAATTACCGATACCATAGCTATAGCGTGAATGGCAACTGGCAAGTTACCAGCCTGGCTTGCTCATTATGCGACGAGATTTTTCCATTAGTGCGCTTGCGTAATTATTTACTTGACCCGCATATGCATAGGTCACATTCCTTGACCGTGCAAAACTAACAAGACGCTCCTGTGATAGCGGTTTGTGATGTGATAGCGGTTACAGAAATAATCAGGTTTTCGTGACTACACAACTGGAGCGTCTTGGAACCAAGACTACTCCAGGAGGTGAAATCATGCTGGGCAGTCAAACCATGTCAGTAACGCCGCTGATTTTCTTTATAAATTACACCAAAACGAGCGCGCTCTTTTTCGACCTAATGTACTGTCCACAAATGAGCTACAATAAGTGACAACTGGGGAAAAAATCTTGGCATAAAAAAGCGAGTTTCTTTTCATGATGTACATACATACATACATTGTATACTAAAGCATTGCTGTGACAATCGAAAATTGGCAAAATAACCCAATTTCAAAATGTTGCCTCACCATGAAGGAGATGAGTCTCCAAAAAGTAAATTAGACTTGTATTTACAAATGGTGTAAATTTAATGATGATGGGTAACTGCTGTAAAGGTCAAAGGTCACAGAGAATTTTGGTGTTTTTTCAATATTTTGTACCTGGAACCAACTTTGGGGCCATGCAAAAATTGTATTAAATGAATTAAAGGCACCTGGAAATAGTTTTTTTATATTTTTTTATAGAAGAGTATATGTATATTAACAATAAAACAATTTTTTGAGTAATAATTTGTCACGATTTATATGTTAAAAAAAATGATAAAGTTGTTTGAGGGTGACTCCGCCCATCCCTTTTTGTGACGTCAATCGAGGCAGACTTCGCAGCGATCGAACATCGACCCCCCTCGAACTTGCCTGCATTTACGTGCAAGTAGTGAGCTTGTACGTTTCGTTTGGTTATCCAAAAAAAGGTATTTTTTGTGCATTTTTCCGGCAATGCCAACCAGGTGTATTGCTGCTGTATGCAGCAAAACGACTAAAGATGGGGTCAGTTAGCATTTGTTTCCTGCAGATCCCAAATATAGGCAGTTACGGGCATCGAAAGTCAGGCTAACGAGGGCAAAGTGGTCCGCTCCGACATCGTTTTCAGCGCTGCAGCGAACATGTTTCTGGTGTTCGGATCGACTTGAGCTGTATGCCGCGCCGCGGCGCGCCGATCCGTTGTCATCACGTGGCCACTAAAATACCTCGTATTATCCGTGTTCTCGTTATGACCGTGCTCGTATCTTTCGTTTTTTAAGACATAGAAACGCGCATGGGACAGTTCGGGACCTCGGTGAAAAACCTTGTATAAACGTCGACTGTACACAGCTGTCCTAAGATTGCATTGGTTGACATCCGAATACAAAAACGCATCATACTGATCAGGTACCCAGACGTAATGTACAGGGCCAGACTAAACATTTTCTCTTCCAATATCCCGCGCCTCGATTGACGTCACGAACAGCGCCATGTAAACGGGAGCCTATTTTTAAATTTGTAATTTAAAAAAACCCACAATTTTTTAAACCTTAGTTAATTGTTTATTCACATTTCACTCACAAAATTAACGACAAAAGCTTTATTTTGACAAAATACCACTGCCAGGTGCCTTTAAGAGCTCTATCTAATCATTGCTTGGGGGTAACCACATATACCTACATAACAAACAAATGCAAAATCAAGCTTTTCTGATTTTCAATTATGATACAAGGGGGGTCTGAAAATGGAAATTAAAAATTTTGGCAGATTAATTTAGTGTTTTTAGCAGCCTGCAGAAAGAAAGGGGGATGAGATACACTTGTTTTGAGGCCAAATTTGAGTTATTTGGGTGAAAGTCACCCTAAGTACCAATGTACAGCTTTGTATCTTATTTCAAAGGCATTCTAAAACATATTACAAAACAAAAAAATATTCAACGGCGCGAATCGCGCGCACTTGGAGGGGGGTGCCACGCCCATTTTGAGGGACGTTAATTCTGAAATGACTTGGAATTTTTTAATTTTTTTTTGGCATGTGTTCATACCCCTAGATGAGTATTTAAAATGAATTTCAGCCAAATCCAAGAGGTGAACCGTAACAATTTTCAGAATATTGGTTGATTTGACACGGAATGACCCATCAGTAGGACCCGCTTCACACCGGTGGGCAAGTTGAAAATGAAGTTGGCATGGCGGGACGACAATATATCCCCAAGTTTCTTTAAATTATTTGTGTGAAAATCCTTAACAACGAAATCATAATTATCTCAAATAAATAGGTAACTTACCATCACATTTTTGCAGGTAATTGTGTATTGAGAACTCAGTAAAAACTTGAACTTGTTGAAGAAAAGGCTGCAGAGACGTGTTGACTAACATCCATTTTCTCTTTAAAAATGGCGGCACAACACGCTGCTTGGTGTCACGTGATCATGCAAAAGGTTTTCAGAGCAACCTCGTCCCCATGGTTTACTTTAATTCCAACAATGTTTAGAGCGGTCAACCTCGTACTGCTCGACACACCTTGAGGACGAGGTTGTTTTCAGAGGTAATTACACAAAAAGGGCGTTCCCATCGGCAAATCGTCATTATTTGGTCACAGAAATTAATCTTGTTTTTTGTCTGAAGTTACAATACCTCTACAAAAAAAATAATACAGTGAAACATTTTAAAATAAAGAGTGGAATTTACAACAGATTGACATTTAAAAGTAAGGTTTCCCGAGGTAATAAAATCAAAAGAACTATGTTAACACATTTTTCATTCAGGAACAAGACTTCAGATGGGTAATTTTTAATAAATTGTGTTTAATCAAAGTAAACGTTAGGCCTACCAGTTCTCCATTCATTTGTTGTGTTTTTTTTCTTCTTAAATTTAAGAGGTTTTTTTTCGTAGGCTAATTATATTTGTTCGGGCCATTTTCGAGACTTAATTGGAACTTTCCCCTCTTTTAATTATATCCACCCCTCCCCTCTAACCGTCCCGTGCTGATGACTCGTGATCTGCTGGCCTGGATTGGATGTTCGAAAATTAATTGACATGCCCAAAATATTTTCCGAGTACGATCTAAACAACCGCTTGATCCTCCGATTGATCAACTTTTGCTCCCCGGTCATAATCTATCTGACGCCCTTCGATCGTTTTTGCCATCGACTGCTCACTGCTGTACATTATAGTTATATCAAAATAATTGATCAACAATAATTATTATCGATCTACCTAATTTAACAATTACGGTTGGTGGCGCCCTAATGATTGACTTAGCATGCAGCAGGCAGACGACGCGACACGAAACAGTAAAAAAAAGTCTGAAATGGATCTGAATCGCCTAGAAAGTGTGCCTATTTCTCTGTTTTAGGCACATGGTGGCTTGATTGTTCACCCCTAAAAACGCCAAAAGCTCAGAGCTTCAGGGGGCTTCGCCTCCTGGACCCCCACCGGGGCATCGCCCCTGGACCCCACCATCGCTGCTAAAGAACTTTTTTCAAGTAAATTTAGAAGATTGATATGGATCTGATTTGCTTAAAAAGTGTGTCTATTCCTCTGTTTTTGGTTAATTATATTGAAAAGTGCACTATCATATCGTTTTTCCCACCCAACACTTTTTTGTCCCTAAATAAATATTAATTGTAGCCTGCATTTTGATTTTATAACTCAGGATGGCTGATTCAATGACACCCAACTCGAAAAATGATGTTTAAATAATGATCTTGCTAAAACAAAATTGGTTAAAGTGGTCAGATATTGCATGAAATCGCACCACAGAGCATCTAGAATCCTAACTGTTTCAGAGCATTTAAGCGGGCCCCGGAACCAATGTCGTTAGGGCTTCGCGTTCTACGCGCTCGCAGGCGCCACAAATTACATTCACCATTTGCGGCTTGGTACATTTTCACGCCTCTCCGTTCCTGGATCCGCCCCTGGCATTGGGTGGCATACGCCGTGTGAGCATTAAATATGCAAAAATAATATCGATACAGAGCAGTAATTGAGTTGTTTTTCAGATATAATAACAAATATAATCAATCAAAAAAATGTCCAACTTCTGAGGGGAGCACATTACCCCCTCATAATCCCCACCCCCTGCGTCGCTGCGCGACGGGAGGTGCTAACGCGCCGATGTCCTCTTTTTCATATTCGCCCCCCCCCACCCCACCCCCCCCCATAATTCCTGGTTACTGGCCCGATGAAGGGTACACATTTTTTAAGAGGTAGTTGACTCAACAGCATAATGTATGAAGCCACAATCACGGCACGCTTACGTGGTTGTGGCATCAGAAGTATGAAGCCCAATTCCTTGCCACAACCACGCACGTTGCAACGGCCGTGGTTGTGGCTTCATACGTGTGAAGCCACAACCACGGCACGTTTGCGTGGTTGTGGCATCAGACGTATGAAGCCACAACCACGTGACGGTGAGGGTGAGTGTTATGGTGGGTGGAGGGGGTAAGGGTGAGGGTGAGGGGTTGGGTGAGGGATAGGAGATAGGGGATAGGGTTAGGGATAGGGTTAGGGGTAGGGTAGGGTAGGGGTAGGGGTAGGGGTAGGGTTTAGGGTTACGATTGACAATATTGTGGGGGTGGGGAGGGTGAGGGTGATGAACACTCCCCTCCCCTTCCCTCTCACCATGGAAGAACCCTCATAACCACAACCATGTAAAAGTGCGTGGTTGTGGCTTCATACGTGTGCAAGTCTCACGCGTATCCGAACATTGTAACCCGTTAAAATGCGCGAGTTTGTTTCCTTCACGCGTTAAAGCAATGTACGTGGGACCAAAGTGGTCCCAAAAAAGTTCGAATACGCGCGAGACTAGCACGGTCTATCACGAGGAATTGGGCTTCATACGTCCGTTCACATAATATGCCTCCCTTGCTCTATAGACCCATTGCATATGACGTCACACTCTCAAAAAGAAGGCAGATCATTGGACGATAGCTGTTCTCTGTGCGTAAAAACGTGGGCGTGACCTGAGTGTATCTGAAGTGTTTCGCGTTATGCAAGGGGGACCTATTAATCCCACAACCACGGCACGTTTACGTGGTTGTGGCATCAGAAGAATGAAGCCCAATTCCTTGCCACAACCACGCACATTGCAACGGCCGTGGTTGTGGCATCAGAAGAATGAAGCCCAATTCCTTGCCACAACCACGCACATTGCAACGGCCGTGGTTGTGGCTTCATACGTATGAAGCCCAATTCCTTGCCACAACCACGCACATTGCAACGGCCGTGGTTGTTGCTTCATACGTATGAAGCCCAATTCCTTGCCACAATCACGCACATTGCAACGGCTGTGGTTGTGGCTTCATACATGTGAAGCTATAAAATGTCAATATTATCAAATAAAAAATTGAAAGTTGTAGCTAATATTTCAGTATTCGTTCGGATAAAACAACGTATTCACCGACAGAAATTAGCAGAAGGAGCCAATTTGTCACCTCCCTGTACTGCATGTGATCTGATTTTTTTTTTGGCTGGCTATTTCGGGCCCAATAATGAAACCCGGACTTCTTTAACGACGTTTAAGAACATTTTATTTTCAGCCCAATTTTTAAAAATGGGCCTTTTTGAGCCAGGATTTTCAGTTTAAAAAACTGCAAGGGGTTAAACTTGTTTTTGGAGCGATTTCAGAACATTTTATTTTCAGCCCAAATTTTAAAAATGGGCCTTTTTGAGCCAGGATTTTCAGTTTAAAAAACTGCAAGGGGTTAAACTTGTTTTTTAGAGCTATTTAAGAACATTTTATTTTCAGCCCAATTTTTAAAAATGGGCCTTTTTGAGCCGGGATTTTTGGTTTAAAAAACTGCAAGGGGTTAAACTTGTATTTTGGAGCGATTTCAGAACATTTTATTTTCAGCCCAATTTTTAAAAATGAGCCTTTTGAGCCAGGATTTTCAGTTTAAAAAACTGCAAGGGGTTAAACTTGTTTTTTGAGCGATTTCAGAACATTTTATTTTCAGCCCAATTTTTAAAAATGGGCTATTTTGAGCCAGGATTTTCAGTTTAAAAAACTGCAAGGGGTTAAACTTGTTTTTTGGAGCGATTTCAGAACAGTTTATGTTCAGCCCAATTTTTAAAAATGGGCCGTTTGGAGCCGGGATTTTGGTTTAAAAACTGCAAGGGGTTAAACTTGTATTTCGGAGCGATTTCAGAACATTTTATTTTCAGCCCAATTTTTAAAAATGGGCCTTTTTGAGCCAGGATTTTCAGTTTAAAAACTGCAAGGGGTTAAACTTGTTTTTGGAGCGATTTCAGAACATTTTATTTTCAGCCCAATTTTTGAAAATGGGCCTTTTTGAGCCAGGATTTTGGTTAAAAACTGCAAGGGGTTAAACTTGTTTTTGGAGCGATTTCAGAACAGTTTATTTTCAGCCCAATTTTTAAAAATGGGCCTTTTGAGCCAGGGGTTTTTGGTTTAAAAACTGCAAGGGGTTAAACTTGTTTTTAGAGCTATTTAAGAACATTTTATTTTCAGCCCAATTTTTAAAATGGGCTTTTTGTGCCAGGATTTTCAGTTTAAAAACTGCAAGGGGTTAAACTTGTATTTTGGAGCGATTTCAGAACATTTTATTTTCAGCCCAATTTTAAAAATGGGCCTTTTTGAGCCAGGATTTTCAGTTTAAAAACTGCAAGGGGTTAAACTTGTTTTTGAGCGATTTCAGAACATTTTATTTTCAGCCCAATTTTTAAAAATGAGCCTTTTGAGCCAGGATTTTCAGTTTAAAATCTGCAAGGGGTTAAACTTGTTTTTTGGAGCTATTTAAGAACATTTTATTTTCAGCCCAATTTTTAAAAATGAGCCTTTTGAGCCAGGATTTTCAGTTTAAAAACTGCAAGGGGTTAAACTTGTTTTTGAGCGATTACAGAACATTTCATTTTCAGCCCAATTTTTAAAAATGGGCCTTTTTGAGCCAGGATTTTCAGTTTAAAAAACTGCAAGGGGTTAAACTTGTTTTTTGGAGCTATTTAAGAACATTTTATTTTCAACCCAATTTTTAAAAATGGGCTTTTTTGTGCCAGGATTTTCAGTTTAAAAAACTGCAAGGGGTTTAACTTGTATTTTGGAGCGATTTCAGAACATTTTATTTTCAGCCCAATTTTTAAAAATGAGCCTTTTAGAGCCAGCAGGATTTTCAGTTTAAAAAACTGCAAGGGGTTAAACTTGTTTTTTGAGCGATTTCAGAACATTTTATTTTCAGCCCAATTTTTAAAAATGGGCCTTTTTGAGCCAGGATTTTCAGTTTAGAAAACTGCAAGGGGTTAAACTTTTTTTGGGGAGCTATTTAAGAACATTTTTTATTTTCAGCCCAATTTTTAAAAATGGGCTTTTTTGTGCCAGGATTTTCAGTTTAAAAAACTGCAAGGGGTTAAACTTGTTTTTTGGAGCGATTTCAGAACATTTTATTTTCAGCCCAATTTTTAAAAATGGGCCTTTTTGAGCCGGGATTTTTGGTTAAAAAAACTGCAAGGGGTTAAACTTGTTTTTTGAGCGATTTCAGAACATTTTATTTTCAGCCCAATTTTTAAAAATGGGCCTTTTTGTGCCAGGATTTTCAGTTTAGAAAACTGCAAGGGGTTAAACTTTTTTTGGGGAGCTATTTAAGAACATTTTTTATTTTCAGCCCAATTTTTAAAAATGGGCTTTTTTGTGCCAGGATTTTCAGTTTAAAAAACTGCAAGGGGTTAAACTTGTTTTTTGGAGCGATTTCAGAACATTTTATTTTCAGCCCAATTTTTAAAAATGGGCCTTTTTGAGCCGGGATTTTTGGTTAAAAAAACTGCAAGGGGTTAAACTTGTACTTTTGGGCGATTTCGGACCATTTTAATTTTTGGCCAAATTTTAAAAATCGGCCTTTTTGAGCCGGGATTTTCGGTTAAAAAAACTGCAAGGGGTTAAACTTGTTTTTTGGAGCGATTTAAGAACATTTTATTTTCAGCCCAATTTTTAAAAATGGGCCTTTTTGAGCCAGGATTTTTGGTTAAAAAAACTGCAAGGGGTTAAACTTGTACTGTTGAGCGATTTCGGACCATTTTAATTTTTGGCCAAATTTTAAAAATCGGCCTTTTTGAGCCGGGATTTTCGGTTAAAAAAACTGCAAGGGGGTTAAACTTGTAATTTTAAGCAATTTCGGACCATTTAATTCTTTGGCCAAATTTTAAAAATGGGTCTTTTTGAGCCAGGATTTTTGGTTTGAAAAACTGCAAGTGGTTACTTGTACTTGTACTTGTACCTTTGAGCGATTTCAGGCCATTTTATCTTTTGGCCAAATTTTTAAAAATTTGCCTTTTTGAGCTAGGATTTTTGGTTAAAAAAAGTGCAAGGGGTTAAACTTGTACTTTTGACTTATTCCGGACCATTTTCTTTAATTTTTTTGTTTTGTTTTACACACAAGTCAACTTAAAAAGCAAACTATTTTAAATGTATTTTCTCATTTTATTTTCCATTTGTTTACAATATTAAGGGGTGCTTTAAATACAGTGTGACAAAATCTTGAGATCCTGTTTAATTTGAAAAAATGAGCATGTTTTCAAAACACTCGTCAATACTAAACAATATAAATATGTCCAAGTCCAATACCTAGCTAGTTATGTTTAATTTAAGTAATACCAGCCACACTGTTTTGTTTTAATAAGTTGACCTGAACATTTTGCATCTTTATTGTTTAGTAAAGAATTTAGACGCCAGTGGCATAACCAAAGGGGTGGGGGAAGGGGGACGTATCCCCACTCAGAAGCCTGAAGACGACCCCCCTCCCATGATATAAAAAAAAATGCACATATGAATGGTTAGATACATAAAATGCCCCCCCCCCCTGACATGAAAATGTCTGGTTCAGCCACTGCAAGACACAAAGCACATTGATAGATAAGCAGGTACCAACGTCATACATGCTATCAGCATGATTCTATGATAACCAGCAGAAACAGAAAGCTGAAGAAAAGCCAGATCATCTTTATAAAAGAGTCATCAATTTAACAAACTTCTGTAAGACAATAACATTCTCAATGGGAGCCTATTTATTAGGAGTTACAATAATGATATATGCTGCATATTGTTCAGAAACTTTACAATGACACAAGAATGACTCGCAAAGTAATAAAAGAGATTCCAATGAAAAGGATGTAGGGCTCGGTTCAATATTTTGTGAATATTGTTTTCTGTGTCCCAACCTCAAACAAGGGTTAACAATATTAACATTCATGTTAAAATGTTTACTTCTTACAAATTCCAAACTTTCCAAAACTGGCGACAACACATGTGTTTTCACTGCAATTGTGCGATCAGAGCAAATTGGCTCCACTGAAACAATCCAACACAGGTCAAACTTTTATGCTTGTGTAAACTTCTTCTTTTTCTGGACGATAAATTTATAGAATTGAAAGATCCTTTTAAATTTGTCTGAAGAAAGATTAGGTGAAAGAAAGATTATAACTGTTTACTGTTGTTATACAAAACAATATCCATGATGATGAAATGGTTACACATATGTTCCGACACCCCTAGTGTATTTTCCTATTCCTAACCCCAACCCTAACCCCTAACCTTAAACCCTAGCCTGTAAACCAAGAAGGGTACATTGGAAAGCCATTGCATAGAGGTTGAACACAGAGACTCCTTCACTACTTTGACTTACGCTCCAAACACCAACATTACTGCATAACTTATACAACCTTTGTAGTCAGAGATTAAGACTTAAGATAGCAAACTCTTGAACAAGGCCTATAGCCCTGTCACTACTGAATGTCCCCAGCTGTGACCAGCTCAAACCACTGTCTCAAGGCATCACTTAGTGTCTCTGGCATGGAGTTGATATCTTTAAGGATGATGTAGAAGGGGAACGGGAAGTGTTCCATGTAGATGCTGATTTGAGGAAGCTCCCCTGCTCCACCAAAGATAGGAACCTTGATGTCAAGAATGGAATCCTGTCAGACACAAAACAATGCATACAATCAGTTTGAATCTTCTAACAAATGGCTGGAGTTAACTTCTCTATAAAAGTACCAGTCAAACTAATGTCACACGTTCTGTGGAATTAGCCCTTCACATTAAAAATGTTAATTACATTCACGCATGCATACAGACACTATTGATTGGCAAACACCATACAGATGTGCACTAAGCAGACGCACAACTGCGCCACCATCAGCCCCATACAAAAAGACGCGATATTCAATCATGTTGCCAACCAACAGTGTTAGTACGTACGCGTGATGTAATTTACATATTTCATGGGAAGAGTCTATTGAGACTTAACTAAACTGATTTAAAATGAGGCTCGACTTAAAAGTTGTCTTTAGGGACTAATTTATCATTGACTCCTTCAGAAAGAGAGTCTAAACTACTTTGTAATGATTGAGGTATAAAGTCTGCCCATTGTGCACTCCTTGCTCTATGACTTTAGAAACAACACGTGGCATTCTCCAATGCTATCTTGCACAAGCATGGTGGACTATAGCCAGACTTATGGTTACCCAATCCCTGTAAATACATCAGTTTAATGGGTTGCTTCATTCATTTGAAGAGTGTATTGCAAGCAACCTTACAAAGACTTCAGAACAAAAATTACTCTGTGATTCTTTGCTCCATTATTTGGAAGCTTTTAAGGAGTAAATTGTACAGGATTTTTAGATCAAGTGACTGTCTTGGGACTTAGCGTTAAAGTTTCCATCAAAAATTCAGTGACTTTAGTTCTTAGACCTCATTTGAGATTTGACTTGGTTTTAAAGATTTTGAAAACAATTCTGGATCCAGGGCCAATTCCATAAAGCATTTTCTGACTATGGAGCTGCCCTAAACACCTTTGTTTATAATAATCACTGCTTACCATAAGGAAAGTAAAAGGCACGCTAACTTGCCAGCAATTCTTATAAGCACTGATATGAGGAGTAATGCAAGAATGCAAATTCTTTACCAATGCACACAAGTGTGTTAACACCTGCAATCAGGGACCTCCTATTGTCCCTCTATAGTTTGGACTCTAACTTTTTGGCAACAGCTCCCATTGGTTTTGTAGACTTTCCAACTGGGGACCTTCACCCAACCAGGGAACCCATTGTCCACTTTTGTTATAGGTCCCTGGTTTAAATGTGTATACCCACCCAGCCACACATTCTTGATGGTCAATGAAATACACATTTGCTAAAAACATATTTTTCTGCTCTTATCATTATTCATAATAAACACCTTATCTTCTTATAAGCAGAGGAGTAATGCAATAATGCAAATCCTTTATCAACGTACTCACACACCGCCAGATCTTCTTGGTCGCTTATGAAAATTGACCCTGGACTGTTCAGCACAAAAACTTACTTAGCACAGAAATACCTTCCTTAGTAGAATTAGGTTACCGACCAAAGTACAGTGTAATTCATTGTTATAGGACTGGTGGGCCGCTGTCTTCTTGCTTAAAGGTAAATCCTTAAGCAACATTTTGTGCTTAACAGCTTTATGACATTGGACCCTGCTAACCTTATTTTCAGGATTATCTAATGCCAAAAACACAAGGAAGACGTTGGCATTCCGGGCCTCCCTGACCGCAGCTTTCACTTTCTCCATGCCTTCCAGGAATAAACCTCTCCCATCTGAGACGACTAAGAGCAGTTGAGATGTCTCCATTGAGCTACCTCCAGATTGCAGACGGGAACGGGCAGACAGCATGCTGGCTGTGGCATAGTTTAACAACTAAGATGGGAAAGGACAACAACACCACCAGAAGATGTTAACATTGTAAAGCCTAGAACTTGAGTCTTGAAGGAGCAGGAATGTCAAATAAAACAGTGACATGGAAACAATCAGCTGCCTTCAACCCAGCAGTAAAATAATGGTTACTAAGTACTGCTATAAAGAAAACTGAAGGGAGACTTAGGGGGGTTCAACATGGAGGATGTTTTGTCAAGTTTGAAGGCTTTTTAGACAATAATAGATTACAACAACAAACAATACTCAGACTATGATATGTAATGTGAATGATTACAGTGAGTCATCTGTTCTGTAAACATCAATTCAATAATAAAGACTTAGTATTTTAAACAACTGCGAACGATTTGATTTTATGTAGTTGCAGCGCCTGATTCCAGCACTAAGATTCATCTTAAGATGAGTTGTCAGTATTACCATTGTGATTTGTATTGCGACAATATTAGTTATAACACGAGTGCGAGTGGAATACAGAAAATTTTAGCCCTTCTGCATCCCATATCCAACGAGCGTCCAATATTCATCTTCAAGCAAATGTGACGCGAAGATTAGGGCAATACCCAGTGTTGGAACAGCTTTACGTTGTGCATATACTTCAATTAAAGTAGCACAGTACGCAGAGTTAGAACAGCGCAATACGCAAGGTGTGATATGAGCCTGTGTGATTGAGGAATTGAGGAATCAAGTTTGCTTGAGGACAACACACTTTGCTTAGAGATTAGGATTGATTCGCAGTTAAGATCATTCTTAGCTCTTTGATCACATTGAATGATAAGGTTAGAGTTCTAGCAATACTTAAACCAGCTCAGTTTACTTTTAAAAAGGAATATTAGAGAAGGCCGTGTCTAAATTGGTGACTTTGTCTGTAGCTGTTGCTAGATCACTGTCAATGCCTTCTTCAATATTGTATCCTAGCCGTTGGTCTACGCTATACTCAAATTTGCTCAATGTGGACATAGACATATTAAAAGAGCAAGGGGAATGTCAACTTTAATTTTGTGATGTACTCATTGTCCAATAGAGTCCTCACGTGAGTGGGGAAAAATAAAAGTCTCTAACCTCACGTTAAAATGGTGTAAATTGCTATTGTATTCAAAACCCTCCCAGTGCAAAATTTGTCAACATCCAAAACATCTGATGACATCATTCTGAACAAAATGGGTCTGTACATTTGTTAATGAGGATGTTTTGGTTCATTCCTGACATTCAATGATATTCATTCAAAACGGCCTTGAATTTGTAATGTTTGTCCCACTCACATGAGGACTCTATCTATTGGAAAATGAGTACATCACAAAATTGAATTTGACATTTCCCTTCCTCTTTAAAACCCATCAGCTATTGCAGGCATTATTCATCCCATTACAGAATATAATATTGCAAGGAGAAAGTATTCTGTCTGCATGGTTCACAGTTCCCCTCCCAAGTGGATACTGGGCTAATTACCTGTCCAATCTTGGTCTTAGTCTGAGAGAAAGTAAATTGTCGGAGTATCTTGGCTCCTGATTGATCAGTGAACTGCTCATGGAATGGATGGAGAAGCTGGACAGACTTACCAAAACTACAAATCAAAAGTCAATCAACAGTTAATCATTAAAATCCATCCAGTCCCAAATCCTTCTATATCCAATTGCCAAAGTGAAGGATTCAGAAGGACTGTGGTCAGTAGACCCAAATAACAAGTGCTTATCCATGGGTCAGGTAATCCAATCTTATCTAAATTACATGGAGTGACAAAAAGAGAAGAGGTGTAACATTTTTAAAGACTCTCTTCATCACCACAAATAAAGAACTAGGGTAGTGGGTCTGGGTCTCCCCTTGGTCTAGAGTATCAAGCCCCCTGAAACTCCTGGGTGTAACATTTCTAAAGACTCTCTACATCACCACAAATAAAGAACTAGGGTAGTGGGTCTGGGTTTCCCCTTGGTCTAGAGGATCAAACCCCCTGAACCTCCTGGGTGTTACATTTTCTAAAGACTCAACATCACCACAAATAAAGAACTAGGGTAGTGGGTCTGGGTCTCCCTTTGGTCTAGAGGATCAAGCCCCTTGAACCTCCTGGGTGTTACATTTCTAAAGACTCTCTACATCACCACAAATAAAGAACTAGGGTAGTGGGCCTGGGTCTCCCCTTGGTAGCAAGCAAGTTTACCATTTCAAAGACAATTGTAAGAACATATCAGGAAAAAATCCTGAGCCAAGGAACAATCCTGAGTGAGTCCAAAGGCATAAAGCAATTTCCCTACCTGCAAACTGCAAGCTCTCCTGCCTCTAACCATGTTAATGCATTGCTGATCACTGCTAAAGACTCAAATACAAGCTGTGTGGAGAAATCAAGACAATAATTCAATACAACAAATGCATAGGTGAATAGTTAAGCCTTATTGATAACACATGGGGGTGTGTGAATTCCTCACATGGTTGTTGTGCACTCATCATTAAACTGTGTGAAGTTTTAATAGGCACACCATATTCATTAATCCTCTAGACTTGTGCACAAGACCTTTCCTCTGTTTAAAGCCAGTCACAGTTTTCAAATGTTTTTTGTGTGTATTTTTTGTGAAGTTAGCTGGTACCTGTGTATAGATATACATTGACACCAAAGTAATACCAATCAATCAGAATGTTACAAGAATTGACCATATTTTTGACCGCATGAGGGCGCTTACATCAGGGAATGTCTTGCAGCACAATTACAGTTTCATCTTATTTTAATTGCCTGTATGTAGTTTTCTTGCATCAATAGTAAAATACATAAACATAATAACAAAAATGAAAAAAACACACGTTTGTTTACTTGTTTTTCATCACGTGAAAGGTCCACATACACCCTCAAGCGGACAAAATACGACAAATTGAATGGCTTGCATTTGATGTTACCAACAAACCCTGAACTAGGTATGGATTCTGTTTCTGTATCAGCAGAAACTACAATTAGTATAAGCTGAACGGCATATAGGGTTAGATGCCAGAAATACTGGGTGAACCCCTTCTCTTAGCAATAAGTTCACTTGTCTCTTTTTAGTGCATTGATATAGTTTTAAGTACAACACACAGGACCTATGGCTTTATGCCCCATTTGAAGGAGGAAGCTGTAATGGTTAAGTGTATTGCTGAAGGACACAAGTGTCACAACCGGGACTCGAACCCACGCTCTGCTGATCAGAAACACCAGAGCTTGAGTCTGGTGCACTTGACCACTCAGCTACAACACACCACCCACATGTTTGAGCTAATCCATAATGGGAGGGGAATGTCACATTAAGGTCCTGGATGTTTGATTTGATGTAACACCACACATCCATTCTACATGATCCACTAATGCTACTTCCATTTTGAGTGCCATATTGCTGGGCTATATATCATTTGCCCAAGATCCTAACATCACAATAACTGTTTATAGCAATTATACTTCTGAAAAACCTCAACATTTTGACTTAATGTGATCTAGTGTACTAGAGATTTTCTCTTACCTGTCTTGAACGGTTGTCGGCCATACTAGATGAATCATCCACGGCAAGTAGGATCTGGTACTGTCTCTTACTTGGTTTGGTTCGTCGCAACCAAATCTTATCTTTGCGGACCCCACTTGCAATGTACGGGATCACTTTACGCATATTGATGCGTTTACCAGTTCGAAAGTCACCCCTTGGTAAGGAAGAAGAAAAACAAGAAAACTATTAATGTTTGCCTGACCTGATCAATTATAAAGGACTGTGAGTGCTTCAAGGTTCTGTGAGAAAACATTCACAATTTCTAGAGTGAGAATAAAACCTGTGATCCTCTCCTATGACGAGCGGGGTACAATTACAAAAACTGCTTACTGCAGAATTTTGCGCTTACAGTCATCACTCTCTGCCTACAAGGCTAGTGTAAAGTAAAGCAAAGAATGCTTAACTAGTAATTTAAAATCTCTTATGCGCTTAAGCACAAATTCCTTTCTAACCTGTGAAATATATGCAAAAAAAAGTTAGTAGCCTGACGTATCGCCCCTAGCAGAGTCTTTCTCAAAGGTTTTAGCCTCTGAGAAAGACTCTGCTAGGGTCAAAACGTCAGGCCATTAACTACCTTTTGCATTAATACCACAGGTCTTTTTGGTTGGTAAGCAGTTTGCAACAGCCAATTCTATTTTCTCTGTAAAATATACGTAAGAATGGGATTTTCTGAAACAGTAAGAATAGATTCTTTGCTTATGGTTAAGCAACACCATGAAACTGGACTAGCTGTTTTGACAAACAGATCAAAAAGCTTGCCTGATGAGGCGCAAGTCATGGTTTTTATTTTCATGCAAAATATTTAGGACTCATCAATGGCCAAAGCTGGAACTAAAAATATTTAATTTAGACACAACCAATGAATTCCATTGGACATCTGTTTTTCTTGCATTCATTTCAATATCACCAAATGGAGGCTGGCAGGACAAACAGTCTGGCCACTTCTTGTAAAAGAATCATTAGAACAATCATTGGCATTGCGGGTACAGGGAACCCGCCAAACTTGGGCAAGTGACGTTGACTATCTCTCTCATAACTTATTCACTAATTCGACCCTCAACCGTGAATTAATTATTTTCTATCCCGCTCCCCCCAACCTGCAATAAAGAACATGTTAATGCAATGACTAGGGCTAACATCGTTCTTCAGCGACGAGCAACGGGTGGGACAGGACCAGCATGTAGAAGCAGGAGGTAATTTACTCAGTAGATATAACACTATTTGAACATACCTGAGTTTGATTTATCAACATTTCTTCTGCATTAAACAAAACAATTGCCAAGTAGGCTTATTTTTGATTTTGTTTTGTTAGTTCTTTGGCAAGAACCTGCCTGATGCATACCGGGAACCATCTGGAAAAAGTTTGAATAAAGATTTCATTGCAATTTAACATAAATAAAAAAATGATATACATCCGTCGTAGCTGCACTGAAAACGATCAATGGTAGGCACACCCCTAGCTGTGTGCACTCAACCTGTTACTCTTGCATAATATGCAAATGCTGTCGAGCTTCTTTGCTAGCGGTAGAAAATGTAAATATCATACTTATTAATTAATCCCATGGAAACGGTGAATGTCATTTGTAAACTAGCAACTAGAATCTACCTTAGTTTGGAGGCTCTTGCAGGTTCCAAGACCAGTCTGAGCTGTTCACAGAGATCCCTGGCTAGACCTGATGTCAATGACTCGTACCGATGCCATGTCTCCTGCGCTTCTCTCTCTTTCCGGTCAAATAACAAATAATGGTTTGTCAATAGGGTGACTTGTAATACGCAACTCTACTCAGTTATGACCTTAGCCGGGAATAAAACTAGGGCCACCCCATTTGAAATTGGTCACAGGCAAGCTGAGTCATCTAACAGGGCTAGATATCAAAAGCAGATGATCCTGGATTTGAATCCCACCAAAGGTACCTGTGGATTTTTTGCTCTGCAGGACCTAGAAAGCACTGAGGATTAATTGCTTTTTATAAATAACTCACATTGACAAACTCAAGACAACTCAACATTTGACAAACTCAACCATCTGTATGCTGATTGCAAAGAGAAATCATCCATTGAGACAACTTAATTTTGAGGCAAGTTGTCTTTTGTCGCATGCCACGCTGCGTGTGCAGTTTGCGGCCCGATCCAAGTTAGCGGCTATGACAGCGGCTACGGCTTGATCAGTGCATCATCATGCATTGAAGCATATAAGCTGCCCTTACCAACACCTCTAGCAGCAGCCGTAGCTGTAGTCGTAGCTGCTTTGTTGGACTCGTTTATAGCCCCATGTTTGGATACAACTGGATCGTCCATTGTTTCCCAGGTCTATTCCTCGACTCACACGCCCAAAATCACAGCACAAACTTCACACCATGTGCAGTCCGATGCATGGTTATAATTTTTCTTTGTGCAAGAAATGTGTACTGTTCTGACATAAAAATAGGAGTCTACAATTTACAGAAAGTTCGAGAAATAAGGGGAGCCACCAACAAAATAAAAAACCCAAAGGAAAATGGGGAAATAAAAAACTAGAATACCCGCGTAAACGTGGACTTTTCACATGCCTGAAATAAATGGCTATACTTAACTTACTTCCTCGGCTGTTCCCTGTTTCTGACTGAGCATGCTCAGTTGCTGTTCCATCTCCAGGCGTAATGCTTCCAGCTCCTCCATGTACATATATGACTGTGGCGTTGCATCATGGGATAGCAGGTCAAAGGTTGTGTGAATAGTTGAACCCTGCATCTTACTGATGTCACTCACATCTGTTATAAAATATCAAAGTGATATTTTATTTCCAAATTACTTCACAAATTATCAAGCAGCTGTGCAACCTGTGAGATAAATGATGCAGTCCTGATACTTTGTTCTTTTTAGGGCAAGGCAGTTTTTCCCTAGGAAAGGCACCTCTATTGGGCTGGATCTTGCTTGATGTCTAGTCAAATTATAATCACATCAACTTAAAAGAAGAAGAAGAAGAATGCCGGAGTCTTATATAGTGCCTCTATCTACCAATAAGGTACTCAAGGCGCCCTAACAAAGACAAACAAGCAGGGGAGGAATTTGTTAAGAAGGAATGATTATGTGAAGCATCAAAGCACCCACTAGGGTAGGGTGGCACAATTTGCTGCCAAACCATACCAGAAACACTGGGGCAAACCCCTTCTCTTTCATGATGAGTGTTTCTTGGTTGTTTTACATGTGATACACAACACACGGGACCTAGCCCTTTAATCCCCAACTGAAGGACAAAACAATTGTGTTCAAGTGCTTGCTGAAGGACACACATGCCTTGCCCCGGATTCGAACCAACACTCTGCTGCAGACAACAACAGAACTTGAGTCGGTTGAACTACACCACATGGCCCTATTACATTGCACTTGTGTTTAAGTTCTTGCAAAGTTGATTCTTTAACGCATTGATAAGGAAGACAGCACTATGTTGAGGTGGAATAGTGCATAGTCACTTAGACTTGTCTATATAGGCGTTTTAAAAACAAAATTAGGTACTCATGTTGAGGTGGAATAGTGCCACCCAGTAATGGTGCCCCATAATAGTCACCCAGACTTGTCTATAGGCGTTTTAAAAACAAAATTAGGTACTCATGTTGAGGTGGAATAGTGCCACCCAGTAATGGTGCCCCATAATAGTCACCCAGACTTGTCTATAGGCGTTTTAAAAACAAAATTAGGTACTCATGTTGAGGTGGAATAGTGCCACCCAGTAATGGTGCCCCATAATAGTCACTCAGACTTGTCTGTAGCCACAGGCATTAAAGATCAACTTCAAAACCCTTGTTGCACACAGCAATATTTAAAGATAACTTGGAGGCAACCAAAAACACAGTGTGTAAAAGAAACCCTTCAGTATCACAGCAGATAATTTTTTCTTATAGTCTTTAAAAACAAAATGTCGGACAGAAATGTGAATGTACTGCCTGGAAGTGGATGCATGTAAATTACCTCATGTGTCATGGTCCCTTAGCTTCAAATGACTCCGTCTCTAGAATAACTTAGTTTTCTTAGGATGCACAAATCTCAGTCTCACTCCATGTTTTACATCTGAAGCTGTTTACTGCTTCTCCACTATCAAATGATCAGCTGACAGCAGCATGATTATCATAGCCTCACTCTTAGCAACTAAACAAAAAGAGCAATATGGGAATTATTATAGACTGTGTAAGTCAGGGTTCGACCTTAGCGGTGGTCCGCTGGCCAAATGCCAGTTGAAACGGCGGCAGACCAGCCGAAACACCTTGCCAAGTGGTCCGGCTGGCCAGTCAAATTTACCAGTGCCGCGAAACGCTCAACATATAACGATCACGATGTACACGTACATATGTACACAATGCACGATCGTGCGACACACCGTTTCCAATTTACAGGCTTGTAGTCTTTTATTTCGTTACTTTGCATGCAACAATAAATGCAGTAAACATTGAGCGCTAGAGGGCGTTTTAGAACAATTCAATTGCGCGAGAGTAAACACCCTCTATTGGTGAAATTACGCGATAACATAAAAAACCAAGTTACAAACGCCTTGACCGAAGACTTGACAGTTCTACGCATGCTCGGGAAAAGCGGTTATTCCCCCGAAATTGCAATCCCTGGTGTGCGCACGCTGTAATCCACAGCATTGTCGTTGCTGGTACGCACGCAAATTCTGTCGACAGCATGGTCAATGGAGCACAGTTCCGTGGAGATTTTAGGTTGTTTACGAAAAACTACAGAACATCTGTAGGCTTCAATTTAAAAAAAATGACAAATTTAGGATACTCTGGATGAACAAAAAGAGTATTTTATGGTATAATGTGAGTTTTTCTCTTCTTGATTTTGTTTTGTTGTTTTGGGGGGTTTATTTTGCGGGGTGATTGAAGGACTGCTATTGTCTACAGCAATCGTGCGTAACACTAACCCTCCTTCCCCTCTTCGGTACCGTAGAATAATGACAATCATCAATAATAAGTTCATGGTTTTTTTTATCAAGTCGGTTTTAAAGTTATTTGTTTTTAATTAACCACAAGCATTTTCTTTCATAAAAAAAAGTACTTGTTCCATGGAAATACTTTGACTTGCTGTATTTGGATACTGAAACCATCATCCATGGACTGAAACTATCCAAAGATCATTTCCGATTTGCTTCTGAAAAATCTCACCTGTGTTAAGTTAAGTTATTAATATTATATTTCATTTAATAATGACAACAAAATTGTTACGCCATCAACAATTAAACGTACTCCTAACGAACACAATAACTGTCTTAATAAAATAAAGTATGACTATCAATGTATAGTTAACTTGACATTGCAATTCATTGAATTGAAATAGCGATGATCGAAAATCAGGACATTGTTTCAATCATATCAGTCTGAAAAATGTTATAAAAAAACTGACGGACCAGTCAAAAACCTTGCGGACCAGTTAAAAATCCAGCCAACTGTTCCTGCTGGCTAGTTGAACAAAAAGTTAAGGGCAACCCCTGTAAGTCTCATGCATATTCAAACATTGTGAAGATTTCTCTTGTTCTTGCCTTTGTCCCTGTACTTAACATCCTCCCATAGTGAACTTTGTACACAAAATTCCTGGTGGAACATTCCTCTCATTAGAATTCCCCTGTGAAGACCTTTTGTTGTCGGTCTCCATAAGGCACTGTGTAAGGTTGCCAATATACAAACACTGGGACTTGTTCCAAAGTGTGATTTTGTTTCCTTCACACATGTGAGAACCAAAGGGTCCTCAAACTGTTCAAATACATGCCAAACTTGTACAGTCTAGTATTAATTCTTTACATACCATGTATTTCTGTATCATCATTGCTTTACTCCAATAGATGGATAATTGTTGCTGATTTTTAGCACACCTTTTTTAATGAAAATGCAGAAATGATAAAACAACACAAAGGATGGATAGATTGTCATTGTGTATTTGTTCAAACCAATCCTTTATTTTATATTATGCTTCATAAAACCTAAAAATGATGAGAATCAACAAAGCTTGAGGGATTAGAGAACACCCAGACTTTATGTTCTATAACCCTTGTTCATTGTAACCAAAGCAAAAGATTATTGTATCAACAATTCAAATTTACTGAGAATGCACAAGTATTCTAGAGTGTTAATAAAATTGTACTTGCACATATTTTATGTTATAGTGAGCACACACATTTGGCTTGAATGAACTTAGACTTTGTACCATTATTTTTTTGCTGAAAGAGTATTTGTAAGCAATACTCTCAGCAGCAGAATGTTACTTGACAGTGGATTTGTCTAAACTCCTATCTCTTGACTCTAAGACACACCACATGGTTCCTCTCATCTCATACCTGATTTCTTTGGTCTAGTTCATGCTCCAGCAGTGACATCATCTGCTTCAGCTTTAGACTCACACACTCCTCATCCTCACGACACTGAACTAGACTTGAGTTCTCCTTCTGTAAACATCAAAGATGAGAAAGAGGAAGATGATGTGAAAGCGAAATCCAGTAGAATTCCAACCAATGATGATCCTTACACCATGTTCAGAATCTCATTCATGAGAACCATCTTATTTCTGAGGTGCATTTTTCTCCCCACAGGATTCTGAAAGCAGTGAGTATACAGCGCATCACACATCAATGAGAGGGTCAAACTAAAATAATATTATTCATTATTCCAGCCTCGCTATCATGGGCAGCGCTGTATCAATACTTTTTGTCACCAAACCCATGGAAGACATGACCTGAAAAAACGACACTGGTTGGCTTACAAAAATGACTGCTCTGCGCGCTCAATTGTTACAAAACTTTTGAAAGCTTGTGTAGCATGTAGGACACTTAGCATGCACGTGTCTAAATACAAGCATTTTGACACAACCACTTCAAAAGAATCATGTTTTTCCATGGTCACCCTGAACTGCATACAGTTAGACATGCCACAAGATCAAAGAACAATGAGAGGGGACCAGTTGCTCTTCGACTTGATACCTCTTTTGATCGCCAGCTCTACGAACGTTTCTAACACAAAAAGGATCAACCACAGAACAAATTAAAATGTCCAACATATTACGATATTTCAAAGTCATACTTTCAGGGGTTATGAATGAGCAAGGTAAGATCCTACACCACTGGGAATGAGGTTGTTCATTATCCCTTAGATATGATGCACATGTCCAATGCTTATTACAGCTGACTGAGTTGTCTGTCTGTAGTGGGTAGAAGCTCTCGGTTCTCTCTTCATCTTGAGGGTGAAGCTTCAAACACTAATTTTGTAAGAATTAAAATCCATCCACATCATGACATCAAATTTACTCTTACTAATAATGGACAATTGGACAAGTGACTTGCTGTTAATCAATATTTTAAATAAGATTCTTTTTCTCAGTTTTCCTTTGTGTTGTTTGGTGATGTGTTTCCATGTCAAATTTGTTGTAAGTCACTATTTCCCATGGTATTTGTACTTGTTATATAAAGACAAGAAAAATAACCATGTGACAGGTGTTTATTAAAATTCTACTCACTTTCAAATGTATGATTGGATTTGTTTTCACTTCAGAAGAGATTTGAACTTCTTCCTGATCCATCAAGTAACTTCAATAATTCCCATAGACCCCTTGCATAGGCCGCCATCGCTGAGGTCAAACAATAGAACTGTGCAAGCGTGTACGCACCACGCACAACTCACAGCCATTGATAGGTCTTCCTTTGACCTCAGTGAGGGCGCTGTTTGAGCTTGTGATGTCATATGCAAGGGGTCTATACATTTGTTCATTGGAAAATACCTCTAAGCTCAGAGCAGTTTTTACAAGAAAAGGAAAGTGAATGAGGGAGAGAGATAGTGGAATAAATATTCACTTGACAGAAATAATATTAGAGTATGAATCATCTACTGATTTATTGATATTGTCTAAAGTTGGGATATATGTTGCTTTAGAGACAGAGTAGCATTATTCAAAACAAGTCTACATGAGCAATAATCCACTGTAATGTCAATCTTGATTATATACAGATCAAACTTACTCCAAAAACTACAATTAATATGCTAGTCTAGTCAGTCTGTGCAAAAAAATGGTTTGACACGGACAAAATTGCAACAGAAATGATTTCTTTCATAAGCGTCTCTTGAAACCTTCCCAAACAACATATCAAACAGGTAGAAAAAGGAGCTTGGGGAAAAATTGCTAATATGCATAAAATCAAATGGCCGATTTTGCCTCTGTTTTCAATTGCTTATATCGTCGCGCGTACCACGAACCGACCTAACTCGTACACAGTATAAAAAAACGTGTTTGGAGAAAATCACGAATGAAGTTGCACTATTTTTCAAACTGCTGTTTCGGGGTCTGCTAACTATTTGTATATTATTTTTTTAAGACAAAAATAAAGCCGACTACTTTATTAATACATAACTGTCAATTTCATTTAATCCCTGCAACTATTTTAATTAGTAAATAATACCTAAACAGATAGGTCACTTTGTGAAAATGAAAATCCGAGTTTTGCCCGCAGAGCGCCGTGTACAAACCAATGCATGATAGAGACCTATCTAGTTAGGTCACTATGTGAAATTTTTATACGCTTTGAGTTAGGTCGGTTCGTGGTACGAAAATTTTACACGCGCGCCCGAACTGCGCGCGCTGTAGCGCATAGTACATCATAGTACATCATTGGTAAAGTGGCGTATCTAGATAGGTCACTTTGTGAAAAGACAAAACGGCAAATCCAGTGATACGTCGTTTTTAGTAATTAGTGTAATTACAAAACTACTACGTATTTAGTTCTGAAACTTGCTGAAAATGTTAACAGTTATGAGTATATTAATAATTTGTAAAAAAAAAAATTGCAAAAGTGTGTGATTTTTGTCAGTTAGGTCGGTTCGTGGTACGAGCGACGATATGTATGCACACCAGATATTACTAGAAATGATATATCATTATCACATAACATGGCATGGATATGATCAATGCATATCTTCCAAATACATTTGAGCAAGAAAAATTACAAGATGGCAGCCAAAATAACAATTATCAATAGTTATCAATTGAATCTAAAAACGTTATCTGTCAGATAGTCTGTGTGTCCAATTTGGGATTATACTTCCTGCATGGATCATGTAGGTTTAATTTCTATGTCCATGCGTGGACATAACCGCTCCGGATTTTCGACGATATCTCAAAAACGCGACCACCTTTTTTAAGGAAATTTTCACAGGTTAGTTTTATTGTATAACAATCGAACGGTTCCAACAACGAAAAGTATACCTTCCCTTTCATTTTCCCTTAACCCTTTTTTTCCGCAATTAAAAATCAGGACCACGGAGGTACAACTTTTTTTTCCAATGATATGAAAGCTAAGCACAGACAATATTACAAAATGTACATAGAGGTTCCCTTAAACTTTCCAAGTAATACACCCAAGCACATGTCTGTGACACCCCCCCCCCCCTAGATATAAAACATTGTTATACACTTGCATTTACCAATGATTTTTACATCTAACTGACTTCTTTACCACCTGATGTCAAGCATTATTTGAGCCTTGATATATTTCTGTGATTACATAGTTCGTACTTAATTTGTCTTAATTAGTGAAACATAATAAACAAATAAACACTAAGAGAGGTTTGCGGTAGCACCATGTGAATATCTCTTTGAGTAGAGTTAGTTCTGAACAGAACCGGTGGATGCTGCTTAAGTACTTGAGTACAACACCAAGCTCAAGTACTTAAGCAGCATCCAGCAACAGAGTCCAGCATTTGTTGAAGACGATCAGAGCATACTGATCAAACGTTGAGTCGTCAACCACCGGTTCTGTTCAGAACCAACTCTACTCAAAGAGATATTCACACGGTGTTACCGCAAACCTCTCTTAGTTATACCTCCACCATGCAAAGTTTCAAATCCTACTAACAAATAAACATTTACTTTTTCCCTCTACCAACAATAACAAACAATTCTTATGATCAAAGCAAATGTTCAAAATATATCGCGTTAACATCTTTAAATACTATATTTTTTGATGAATCAAATCTTCTGTTAAAATTATATTCATACAAAATTCTTCAATTTAATAATACCTATAGCAAGTTGTTGTATCACTTTTCAATTTTTGTATAATACAAATAATTTGTTCAAATTAACATTTAAAGGGTGTGTACAACATTGGTAAGGTTGAAAATATAAATGCTCACAGATTTGCACATAACTTGCATGGTATAAAGATGGTCATGGTGGAAAACTTTTCTTGAAATAGTTTTGCTTGAAATGCTATAGTTTTTAGGAAATTAGTAAAACCATTAGTTTTTATCACTAGTGATAAATTGTGATGTTTGAAAACAGTGAAAACATATAATGGGGTTTTTGGTCGAGTCTTATTCTCTGATTTTTGTTGTTATTTTGTTCCATTGGTTTTACTTTCATACTGTTTATCACTTAGTATTACATTCGCAACATCATATATAATTTTCATGGCCTTTATAAACGATACAAATACACAGTTTTTTAAGCACATATCGAACCCACCTAGTGCGGCAACCCGCTAGTCTTAATAACAAAACATACATGGCAATTATACAATAGTCAGCTATTTATGAGTAATGATTTCAAAAGCAACCTTAACTTACATGCAATGTTAAACTTCAAAGGTTGCATTTCTTATCAAACGGAAAATGTTGTGCTACAAGTGTAAAGTACAAGTTGTGCTACTAAATGTAACAATTAACACTTCGCATGCTACCATTTTCTGCACACTGGAATGTTTTTACAAAATCACTTTAAAGCATTCACACAAAAGCATTTTTCTGTGTCAAGTCATTATTTTATTGCAAAATGCAAAAAATTAAAAATGTAACATTTGCAACCAGGTATTACAAACAGAATTGATTAACTCAATGTCTTTATTAATTGACAATTTAAACTGATTGGTTATTTTAACTGTTTGAGTGAAACATTCATATCAGTTTGCAGATTTTGTGATTTAATTTGATTGACTTATTGTGGTGGTCAGTTCAACCCATGGGACAGTATTTGACCAGTATCATTATCATTAGATAGCATTAAACCTTGTTATAAATCTTCACTGAGTTGCTGTCTGCCACTGCCAGCTGCTGACCATCTGATGTCAATGAGATTCCACCTGGGTCGTACAGACCCTGAGCAATACAGCTTAGAAATCTACCCTGAGGGTCATAAAGATGTATATGACCAGCATTAAGGCTATTACACACTGCAATGTAGATAGCTGAGCTGTCACAGCATACACCTTGGCAGTAGTCAACTTGCTGACCATTAATGAGTGGTTTGATAGTGATTAGTGTTGTACCATTGTTATCAACAATTTCTACTTGGTGTTGGTCCCCACCACTGACTACAACTCTCTCCTTGCTGTCAATGGCCAAGAAGTAAGGTTTTGTCTTAACTGAAAAAGTGTCTATGAGTGAACCATCACTGGATCTGTGTTGAGTAATGACAGACCTCTTCACATCCCCCACAATGATTGTATCCTTCATGACTGCTACACTGTAGAGGCTTACTGCTGTCTTGCCCACTTCACTATGAGGCAATGTGTAGAATTCAAATATCTGTTTGCCATTCCTATTGTACATCTTGACAGAGCTGGTATCTACAACCACTAACTGATTCTGGAATGCAGCTACACCCAAAGGGCCTGGAAAACAAATGAACAAATGGATAGGACTCAATACAATGATCATTCATTTGCAAATTATTTACAACCTATTAAATTAAATTTTTGCAAAAATACAAACAACATTATTATTCGATTACATTTGTTTTGATGTTGTGAAAGCCCTTTTTACTTTGCTAATAATTCACACAGCACCTACATGTAACTATGACATACAGTAGAACAATAACAACAATCTGTTAATATTAGCAAGGTGACTACTAATCAAGAGAAAACTGGTATTGAATTCATTCTTTTGAACTCATTTTAAGATTTGACCTAAATTACATTAATTATTGATATTCATTCATTTAGTATTATAAACTTCTTTTGTTGGTGGTGTTGATTAGAGGAATGTCAACATTCAGAATGACAGCAGATAGAGTGGATTCAGTGATCCTGCAGTGGATGAATGCAGCCCTAGTCTACAAGGTACAGTGGAATAGGAATAATCAATCAATTTCATGACATAAACTTTGTCTACATGTAAACCTTGTATTGATCACAAAATATGGTCTGATGTGTGAACATCATTTTAAGGATTGACTGGAGTTGATAACTTCACACAATGTTTGATAACAATTTCTCATATTTGAGTGTAGCATTGAATAGGAATAGCTACTTATTTTCATGTACTCTTTTACTGTCACCCTGATAACCAATCAAGAGTACTTTTTACACTGTTTAAACTGAGATTTACAACAACATTACACCTCTAACTAAATGACTTTTTAAGGAACTTACATTGTGATAATTGGATAGTTTTCTTCTGCTGTCCCTTAGTGTCACAGATTACCACTCTTTTATTAAAATAGTCTGCCACTGCCATCTCATCCCCAGGTAGAGAGGCATCAATATCCCTAGCCCCATCGAATCCTCCATCGTCCTCCAAACAAAGCTCCCACCTTGGTTCCTTCATAGTCAGATTACCCAGGGAGATGTCACAAACCCCTGGAGTGAATCTCAGATGGGAAAGGGTAGAATCTATCTTGGGTTGATTTTGATCTCTGAGTAATTTCAAGTCCTTACTGATAGTAGGATAGAGTGCAAGGAAGTCAGGAGCTGATGAATTGTTGCCGACATCTTTGGCAGTCTGCAGTGAATGCTGTATTTGCTGTGAGTTTACACTCACTGTTTGCTCATATTCCTCCAATTTCTTGTTATGATCTTTGTGGATGGTTTTTATTTCATCCATAATGCGACTCTCTTGAGCTGTTATCATAGCCCTAATCTCATCAGATCTATTTTTCACTTCTGCCATGATTTTTTCAACTGCGATGTCTAGGTTGTCTTTCACTGTTGAGACAGTTGCTTGAGATTGTTCAAGATTCTTCAGTATTTCTTCAAGGGGAATAATGAGTTGAGCCAATGACTGTTTATATGTGGATGAGGCTTGGTTGCAGTCAATATACTCATGTTGTGGTTTACAGTGATCGATGACAGTACAAGCTTGGCAAATCATCTTATCACATGTTGTACAATAAAACCACATCACTTCACCTTCATGAGTTTGGCACCCTGGATGACGTTTTGGTTTTCTTTTTTTCATTGCGATCTTCCCATCACTAATGTCTTTCAAAGTAGCTACTGTGTGGTTTGATGATGCTGGAATTTTATTGTGTATTTCATTGCAGTTTGCACAGATGATCATGGGGCAGTCACAACAAAAATGTGTTGCCTCATTTGCCTCCTTGCATAATTTACAAATCAACTTGCTGTTTACAGATGAGCTGACCTGCTCCAGTTGAAGCGCAAGACCAGTTAAAATGAAGTTAGTCTTGAAATCTTGAACACCCGTCTCAGGAAGTTGTGTCTCCTTTCGACACAAAGGACAAATAAGCATATTAGCATCTTTGTAGCTGGTAGTGTGGTATTCAAGTAAACAGTGTTCACAAAAGCTATGAAGACAGTCCAGTACTTTGGGTTGTGTGTAATCCTCCTGGCAAATACTGCACTCCAGATAATCCTTTCTGATTTTCTCTAAAGCTGAAACCTGTGCTGGTTCAGAAGATGCCATTTTGATCTGGAAATAAAAATCAATGAGTAGAAATATTATATTTTAAAAGAACTAGCATTCAGTTCACACAAACCACTTTTATTATACATCTGTTGCTTTTTTCCATCAAATTGATACCTGAACTGTACATTAATGTGGAAATGAAATGAAACATAAACATTCTAAGTGAAAATGAAGATTTCTTTGATGTAGCATTTTCTATTTAGTCAATAATCATCAATGTTATCAGTTTTGAGGCTGTTTTGATTTATTTGTTTTCAATCTAAAAGAGACAGACAACTACATGTACAGCAAATTCATTTTTTTTTGCCTTGTCAAATTGGAATAAACAATATTTTGATGACACACAATAAAGTAAACTATCAAAATATTCCAAATTAATCAGCTGGCTGTCTTTACAGAAATTGTTTCTAAAAGTGTTCAGGATTCTAATAAGCTCTGCCGGCCTACACTGTAATAAAATATTACGAAATATGAATAAATATGTCATCATGAGATGATCATTTCAGTAACAAGTATGAAAAAAGTATTTTGTTTACCGTATTAACATCATTTTAAATAAGTCAACATGTGGTGCAAGTACATCTCATGTATGTGTACTTGACATAATATAAATATAAATCGGTGAAATAAATATCTTCATCTTGTGTTTGGACTTGGAGGATCCAGTTTAAGGGGGCTGTGTCGTCATGATCAAAGCAGGCCTGTGGCTGTACATGGAATTATGAAATCTCAGCCAGTAACTACACCCGCCCTCCCTCTGTATCATAATTATGGAGAGGGCGCATGTTCTGTAGTAATTATAAACTGGGTGAAAGTTTATAATTTTACGTACAGCCACAGGCCTGCTGGGATCATGTCACCAGAGCCCTTTTAAATGTAGGATGATCAGCAGTTTATGAGTTTTACTTGGTCTGATTCAGTTTCTTCAAATACTTTAGTTTAACTTAGTTTATGACTATAACAATTATAATACTTTGGAAGTAAAAAGTACCGATGAAATGTGCAAGTATTATAAATTTAATAGATGATAATTTTGCATCCGGGATAAAGAATATAATTTGTTTTTACCCTTAGACCGATGTGTATTAAGCACTGTACATTATACTCAGTATAGCTTTCCCGAGTTCTGTGAAAAAAGTCCACAGGCAAATCACTCTGGTGGGATTCGAACCCACGACCATTGCATTGCTAGAGCAGATGTCTTACCACTAGACCACCGAGCTGCCCGGTGGCTAGAAGCAGTTAGAATCCTATGTTTTAGCAGCGGGTACCGCAACGATTTAATAGATGTTAATTTTGCATCGGGGATAAAGAATATAATTTGTTTTTACCCTTACACCGATGTGTATTAAGCACTGTATACTCAGTACTTTCCCGAGTAGTGCTAAAACATTTACATCTATCAAATCGTTGCGGTACCCGCTGCTAAAACATAGGATTCGAACTGCCTCTAGCCACCAGTCTAATGTAAGACATCTGCCCTAGCAATGCAAAGGTCTGTTCGAATCCCACCCGAGTGATTTGCCTATTAAATCGTTGCGGTACCCGCTGCCAACACATAGGATTTGAACTGCCTCTAGCCACCAGGCTAACACGGTGGTCTAGTGGTAAGACATCTGCTCTAGCAATGCAAAGTCGTGTGTTCGAATCCCACACGAGTGATTTGCCTATTAAATCGTTGCGGTACCTGCTGCTAAAACATAGGACTTGAACTGCCTCTAGCCACCAGGCTAACATGGTGGTCTAGTGGTAAGACATCTGCTCTAGCAATGCAAAGGTCGTTTGTTCGAATCCCACCCGAGTGATTTGCCTATTAAATCGTTGCGGTACCCGCTGCTAACACATAGGATTTGAACTGCCTCTAGCCACCAGGCTAACATGGTGGTCTAGTGGTATAATACTGGTGATTGTTTGATTCTTTGTTTCGATACCATCTATTGTTTCAACTTCATTTTCATAACAAACATTGAATTCAAGTCTCAGAAAATTTTGCAATCAAATATCAAGAACATTGCACTAAATAATCAGCCTTTACCTCCATTGAATTGGAAGATAAGACACTAAGGGTCTAATCTGAGTACATTATTTGAGAAACCATACAAGCATGTCAATTGTACAACACTTTTACATGTAAACCAAAGATGAATCATTATCATCTAAGCTACAAAATCACAATTTATGAAACTGCACAAATTAAGTAGCATTTGTATTGTATGCACGATCTTAGGCCTATCTCAAGCTGGAGTATTGTTCAAAGTGGAATCAGTTTGTGATCTCTACTCACCTCAGCACTGTGTACTGTTGACAAAGATGTAAAAGATACGTCTGCAATCCTGTCAGGATGTTCCTTGTTTTACAGCAGTCTTATTTCCTGGTGGAATGCAGGAATCTGCCTTAACAAATACAGTCCTGGAAACACCTTTGTAGCAAGGTTGTACATGTACTGTGAAGAGTGTCCCCAGTTGCTGGATCAATACAGTACATGTACATAGTGAATGTACAATGTACTACTGTACTGTGTGTTGACAATGAACTTCAGTGTCAAAGGTCATGGAGCTAGCGATGTTGAAGGTCTGTTTGTCTGGGTTGTTATCAATGAACGTGACAATGTAAACAACTCCATGAATACAGTTTGTGATGAACACAATAACAAGTACAGTGACGAAAAGGTCTGAGCTATCAGCTATGGGAAATATAGGAAATATGGGAAGTCAATATTCTCTTGAAAACTCATACACTCTTGAGGTTAACTTGTACACTCTATTGGTGAACATTGAACTTGATTGAACTTCATTGGACAGTGTGTGGTGTATCATTTGCATTCTTTCTTTGGTTTAAAAAAATGCCATCCAATAAGGCCACATAAAAAAAAAAAAATGTTGATCGTCCTTTTTTGATGGGAAGTGGGGGAGGGAGGGCGTTTGGGGTTTTTTTTACATGGAAAAAATGAAGTACAGAATAAAGATATCATCATAATCACTATTATTAATCACTGTGAATTTGATGTTTTTAATTGTTTTGTTAAACCCTTTCAAATCCTAGATGACATTTTCTGTAAACATTTTCAAAAAACTAAAACGCAGCCTAAGTAAATATTTGAAGAATTGCTCTTGTTTTGCCAACATGAATAACCTTTCTTCAATCATCTATTTCCGACCTATGGATTTTGAAAAAATATCAGCTGAAAAATCTGGGAGCTAAATTTAACTGAAAAGATCATTAAAAATACCGTTTAAAAAAAATAGAATAAAAAAAAATAAAAAAATTGGCGTCGGGGGGTTTTGTAGGGTCGTGCGGGGACGATCAACAATTTTCTTTTTTTATGTGGCCTAATAAAAGATGTTTAGTGAGCTGAGTATTCAAAGGCTGAAAAAAATGTACTTTGGGTCAAAATAATTAGCTGTAATTTGGACCTCAATTAAACTGTGTAGAAGACTTTTGTATCTGCAGACAAAATCAGAGCTCCAGGAAAAATATTGAGACATTTGTATATTTTCCTATCAGGAACAAATTGAAGACTGGGCTCATAGTGAGATATGATATGGTGTTAAAAGATCAAGAAAGTGGATTTACCTTGATGGTGTAATGTCAGTCTGCAGATTGCTGGAACTTTAAACTTGATCTTTGTTTTTGTCTGTAAGATAAATAAGAATTATTTCTAGTTTTAGTGACGATCATAGTGTGTACAGAGAATAGACGAGTGACAGATATATGAGACTTGTACTTGATTTCATATCACCTGAACATCTTCTAAAAGTAATGTCTTTCTAGAACTTCATATTTTACAGCAGATGTACTGAGGGTCCTAACAAAACAGGATTCCAGAAACATCAAATTATAAGCATTGTGTTTAATACAATGACCATGTTTTATATCAACATATTAGGACAATTGCTTCACATGAATCAGACTCAAACATCTTTCTCTACTTTAAGATGAAATGTTTTGTTCTGAACCAAATATTCTTTCGGAAATACTTGCCACTTGTCAGCTTTACCTTATACAAGATAACTACTACACCTGCAACTATGTCTTCAAAATCATTTTGACAATGAATAAATAATCGTATTAAAAACATGTTCTCAACAAAATGTTGAACAAAATATGAAAGTGCTGCTTGCTTTTGAAATGACCTTCATTAATAACAGTAAACAATTCCACAAAGTTTCATAAACATTTAAGGTCTACTTTTCATTAAACACATCAATCAACCCAGCCATGAGCAATTCATCTAATTCATTGGTCACATTCTTGAGAAGGAAAGAGAAAGGGTATATTATTTTGAAGGGGGTTCATCATGTTATGCACATTCAACTGAGTTTGTTTATTGTGATTTGGCAAACCTAAGAACTGATCACAGTTTGCCCAATGCCAAGTAAGACAAATACTGTAGACTGTGCAAGTCTTGCGAGTATTCCAACTTCTTTGACCAAGTTTGTCCCAACCATATTGAGTTTTTTTTTATAACATTCGTATACAAGGTCTTCAGAGGGATTGCATTCCTTCCTACGTGATAGCATGCGGATCAAACAATACATTCAAAGGTTGTATTGTTATTCAAATAAGTCCAAGGGGAGATCCCTATATAAGCCCTGAACCCAAGACATGAGGCGTCTTTTCTTTGTGTGAGCAGCATTGCGGATAACGTAGACTCGATTGATTTAGAGCTCCCGTCAGACATTGAGTCTGAGTTTCAGTGCGGACAGGCCGCTGGTGAACAGTCAGATGACACGCCAAATGTAAGCTTAGAAGCAAACCTTTAGGCAAATTCATCAGGAATTCATAAACTATCCCTCTCCATTGCCAGTATGCAAAACATGCAAACAAACATGGTAAAAAACCAACAGCCAGCTGCAATTCCAGTCGACAACACGTTTGATGTTGTTGATTTCGTTGGGCAACAGGGTAACTGTTAAGACCCAAACCAAAGTTTTGAGCTGACCAGTAACATGGCAGCCAGTTCTCCTGATTTTGATACTCTGTCTTGCGAAGACATTTATGAGATTTCTGAAGCCAAAGGCGCAGAAATTTTCTCAAATTTGGCTGACAGGGCAACCAAAGTGGTAATACTACCGATTAAAAAGGAGATATATACAAAGATCGCAGAAAAATATGCGACACCGGCTAATGCGACGGCTGTATCTGCCCCCAGAGTGGACGCAGTTTTGTGGGGTACTATTCCTGCATCGGCCCGCTCCAAAGACGTGGGCACTCAGCAAATTCAGAAGCACATGGTCAAAAGTAATAGATTCCATACTTCTATATTCTAAACGAACTAAGGGAGACCGCCAAGGCGAGTACTGTAGCATACACTGACAGAATCAAACAGTATGC
Source organism: Plazaster borealis (assembly GCA_021014325.1). Classification (NCBI taxonomy): domain Eukaryota; kingdom Metazoa; phylum Echinodermata; class Asteroidea; order Forcipulatida; family Labidiasteridae; genus Plazaster; species Plazaster borealis. The sequence goes on from CM037475.1 coordinate 28,043,437, forward strand.
CCTCGATGGCATTACACTATCAGGAAATGCATCCTATGAATTGAGTATGAAGCGAAGGGAAGACTTGAAACCCTGCCTTAACCCCATGTATAAGGGCCTGTGCTCAAGAAGCACACCTGTGTCTGATAAGCTATTTGGGCAAGATTTAAACTCATAAATGAAACAGGTTGCCGAGGCATTTAAAGTCGGTAGAAAGCTGACTTATTCAGAAAGTAATAAAAGTACCAGTACTCAAAACCGTCGGTTCGTGTCTTACCCCCAAAGAACCTGTGGGTTTCACCAGGTTTTCACGACAGGGCGTCCCTCGGGAAACAGAACCCGCCCACGGTATACGCAACCCTACTACCCAAGTGGCAACCGTCGAGGCGGGAGAAATGATAGTGGGAAGTTTTCCCACCATAAACCTACAGCAACAGCTACAAGTGGCCAACCTACTGACCTAAAAAAATGGTACATGTATGTAAAACATGACTCCACTGCGATTTCGACAGGTGCCAGGCAGTTAAAGTTTCACCGTCAAAATTGGTCTCAGATTACCTCCGACAGATGGATACTAAACACCATATCAGGCTGCAAAATTGATTTCATTGCACGCCCTGTACAATCAGTCAAACCAAAAAGAGTAAGGTTTTCTGATGAGGAAATTCAGACTATGAATCAGGAGATAAAAGAACTCCTTAAAAAGGGTGCATTTCAGCCCACAAAAAAGTCTAACTGTTGATTCGTATCATATTCCTTATACCCAAAAACTCTGGTGGTCTGAGACCGGTTATAAATCTGAAAGATTTGAATACATTTGTTAGATATGAACATTTTAAAATGGAAAATATAAAACTAGTTTATATTCAGCCCAATGACTTCCTTACTTCCATTGACCTGAAAGATGCGTATTTCACAATCCCCATGTGTGAGATTGATCAAACATATCTGTACTTTTCATGGGAGAATCAGCTATACAGGTTCACCTGCTTACCATTCAGGCTGAGCTCAGCCCCTCAAATTTTCACAAAGGTGATGAAACCAGTAATTGCAGCAGCAAGAAGTAAAGGAATCCGTTTGGTAATTGTTATTGACGATATTTTGATCATGGCTACATCGGAAAATGAAAGTACTAAACAAACAACCTTTGTGGTACAGTTGCTGGACCATTTGGGATTCCAGATAAACAAGGGAAAATCCTGCTTGAAACTGCAGACCCATTCAACGTACCTGGGCATTGAAATCGATTCCAAAACAATTACAATAAATGTTCCAAAATCGAAAATATACAATTTCAAATCGGAAGGAACAAAAATTGTGCACAAGAAAGTCTTGACTTTTCGGAATCTTGCAAAATTCATCCGCAACCCATGTCGCAGGAGTAGATAATACCATTGCAGATTTCTCGTAAGAAATTGAATAAAGAATTGAGTCTCAACTCACACATATTCTTGGATGTTGTCAACAAAACACAAAAATATCCAGATGTTGATCTGTTTGCATCTTATATTAATAATAAGATAGATTGCTATGTGTTATGGAAATCAGACTCGCATTGGCCATCGATGCTTTCTAAATGCAATGGTATGGCATAACACCTTACATTTTCCACCTTTCTGTCTGTTCTGTAGAATTTTGGACAAAATATCACGAGATCAAACTCCTCTTTGCCTTCTCATCGCCCCTCTATGGAAGGCCCAACCGTGGTTTCCACAGTTGCTACAGATGGTGATTGCAAACCCAATCAAACTACCTATTGCATCAACCACAACTGCCCATTCCAAACGTACAATTGGACGCTTGGGTCATCTCAGGGAACGCTGGAAAACAAAAGGCCTTTTGGCATAAGCTTCCAACCTCATCGCAAATTCATGGCGGTCACGTACAAAATTGCAATATAAATCAGCTTGGAATGCTGGACTAGTTGGTGTAGTGGACAACAAGTTAATCCATTATCTCCCACTGTAGCAGACTTGGTAAAATGCTCTATGCTCATTCAAACAGAAAATCATACTCCACGTTAAACACATACAGATCAGCTCTGTCTTCAGCCCTACCTAGATTTGAGGGACATGCAGCGGGACAACACCCTTTAATAGTACGCTTAATGAGGGGAGTATTTAATACAACACTCCTGAAACCGAGATATTCAAAAACATGGAAAGTTTCGATTGTGTTAGATTATTTAAAATCGTTGCCAATTAACAGTGAACTTTCAGTATAAGTTTTTAAGTCAGAAACTTTCAACTCTAACAGCACTTGTATCAGCTCAAAGAACACAATTGCTGGCTAGTATAGATACAGTACTAGTCACTTCAGATAATTCCTGTGTTATTTCTGTTTTGGAGATATTGAAAACGAACTGCCCAAAAAGAGGCTTGGGACATAACCAAATAGTTATACCAAAATTTGACGAGAACCCAAAGTTATGTGTTCTCCGCACATTGAAAGATTACTTAGATCGACAAACATACAACAACAGTTTCAGTTTCCAAAATGATGAAGGAAAATATCTTGTCTTTTTGAATTGAAGAGGGCGCTAGTTTGTTTCCTTCCACTAAGGGTGCATCCCACTATTTAGAGAGAAAACAGACCAACGGCCTCATGAATATTTTGTAGGCCTTAAAAATATTTTTAGGCCTACTAGACTGATTTAAGAGCTAAAATAAAAGGGGTACAGTGTAAAACATTTGCCCAAATAACACCTGGGGGTTGTTGACTTCCAACTTCAGGCATTTTGGATGAACTAGGCCCTGAATGGTCCTATTTGCTGAGAGGTGCAGGACATTTTTTTCAAGATTGATGCTCAGACGTTTGGAAATTTACACAGGTGTAGGGGTGTTTATATTTGAAGGGGTAAAATGTCAAATTAAGCAGAGGGTAAAAGTTTAGGAGTCAATGGGTAATTGTCCCTATCAAAAAGCTATCAGATTGTAAGTATTCTTAAAGTATTTTTGCATATTGACTCAGGGCTCGAATTTGGGGTAAAATACCCACAAGACCGCAGGGCTTGTATGTAGCTCAAAATATTGACTGGACCAGAATTTTGTACACAAGACTAGAATTGAAATGAGAAGAAAAAATGTCTACACAGTTTAATTTGTTTTGAATTTGAAAAAAGCACTAAGAGAAGATTTATCTCATTTGTATTATGGGTAAGTATTCTTCAATAATCAACAGAATTATAAGAATGAAAGCCAACATTTAAACACAAACACAAGACTGCTGGACTTGTTCGGTCGTGAGTTTAAAGGCCCGATGCTAAAATCACTGGCCTCGAGCCTGCGGTCTAGTGTAAAATTCCAGCCCTGTGACTATTGAGCATAATTTTGCACTGTTAGCCCACAGGTTGGACCCCTCCTCTCTCCATTGATAAAATGCGATGGAGTCCAAGATATAAAAGTCCCGTATAACAAAATATTTTCATAACTGATGGAGGAAGCTGAAGCTTTCTTCACATCCGTATGTCCCGGTAAGTTCCAAGAATGCTGGATTCAGAATTGTGAATTTTATCCTTGGATGACATTATTTTTGATATTAAAATGGAAATTCTTCATTGTAACTTTCAGTACTGACCCCGCACGTGTACATGAAAACTTGCACGAACGTGCGTCCACGATATTCATAGCAAGTCCGTCACATTCAGTATAGGGTCATTCGATCCATTTATCTCACAAAAAACAGGCAGTCATACATGTATGTACAATTAGGCAAAATACTAGGTGTACTGAAATTAAAATCTGACCATGAAGGAGGAAAGAATCCCACATATCTTTCTCACACAAGTAGACTGGATATAAAGTATTGTTGAGAAAAATTGTAAATCTGTCAGTAATGTCCCATACTGTCAAATAACTATTTGAAAAAGGTGTTTTATTTTGCCTTTTTTACAAGCAGACCCATATTCAGACCCCTGACAAATACCCATCAAAGGTGTGATTGGTCTATCCTTATATCAGACCACTCATGCACCTAGTTTATAACCAAATGTAATATAATAAAATTATAAAAGCAATCAAACATTTCAAATGGGGAAAACTGGTGTAAAAACGCCTGATTTTAAAGATTTTACAGAATATCTTGCTTGGAGATACTAGGAAATAAATGTATTTATTAATGCAATAGGCCTACATACTGTACATGTATGCATCTCCTCTATTGTGTGGAAATATAAACTCATTGTAATTATACTGATATGGGGATATTTTTCACCCTTTTGCGGAGGAAGTTTGGCGGGCGTTTTTACCCAGGTGTCAGGATAGAAACGCCTGCCCACATTTTTTATTTGTAAAGTTGGCTTTACCAGATATTTTCCCATAGTACTTAAAATTTATAAATTTATAATTTATAAAAATACTCAGGTAATACATCAAATACAAACAAATTTTCAAACACAGCTGGTTAACTACAAACTCAATCAATTAAAACAGGTATTCTTATGAGAGGGAAGTTGAACATTAGCGGACATAATTCGCACACAACAAATTTGTACGCTTATGGCTGCCCAATATTGCAAAGTCTAAACTAAGAACACCCATAGCTCCAGCAAGGGTCTACTGGTCCAAGGACACTACCCCAGAAGCTCCTGATCAATGAAATGTTTTAAAGACTCAAGATAGACCAAACACAAACATACAACCCCTGTAGATGTTATTATACCTATGGGTCTACCCAGTTTAAATCAGATAAAGTAAACAAATAAAACAAATTAATAAATAAATAAATAAATAGATAAATAGATAAGACCCCTTAAACAATTTAGCTGTGACCCGTTTTTCGTCCCTTACAGTATTGTATTGGCGAGCAAGTATTAAAATTAATTTTAGAAATTTAATCATTTTTAAAATTATAGTGCTATTTACCCTTCTTACATCAATAATCAAATAAAAAATTGAAAAAATTAGACGTTTTTTTTCCTTCAAAAAGCTTTAAACCCAGGACGTCAGAGCAGTGCAACAGAATCTGGCTTCCTACCAAGGATGTCCGTCGGACAACAAGAGTCAGACAACTCGACGGGTCAGACAACTGGATGGGTCAGACAACTCGATGGGTCAGACAACTCGACGGGTCAGACAACTGGATGGGTCAGACAACTCGATGAGTCAGACAACTCGATGGGTTGTACATGTATGTTCAACCGAAAGACAAGTTGACTTTCGATCAGACAACTCGATGGATGGAGTTCAAATCTTCATGGTAGAAGATTCGTATGACACCGGCATGCAGCTGACGACTCACGGAGCCGTTTGGCAAGGGGGACGAGCGTACTGTAACTGGGCACTGGCATCCCACAGGGGTTGGGGACAATGCAAAGTTGGCGAGCGTGCATGGAGATTCGTGCGCCTGGTTGGGGGGTGGGGGGCACACTATGCATTATCCGGCCCAAGAGAAGGCCAATGGAATACTTGTCTGAGGTACAGCAAAAATTGTAGAAATACCGAATTTATTCAGGAAATTTGTGTAAACATTGTCACTTGTTGTCAGTGACACTACAATGTAAAAACAAGAGAGATCAGTCATTCACCCGTCGACTTGTCTTGGCACTCTGTCCAGATGTCTTGTCTCACTGACGACTTGTCAAGCTGTCGAGTTGTCTGACAGGTCGAGTTGTCTAAAGGACGAATTGTCTGTCTCCCCTACCAACATGACCAACAACAAGGGCTGTTTGCACACTGAGACTGAGAGTGTATGTTCATGTCATATGTACACAGTAGCCCTGGTCTGGGTATTTAAAGCTTCTCTACAATGCGAACCAAATTTTAACTAATATTTTTTCATATTTTTACCTGATTTGAGAAGCTTAAATTACGTTCATATATTCTTCATGTCCATAACTACACATTGAATGGGTCCAAAAATAACAAATAATTAATATCCAGCTTGTCGTATTTTCCCCGAGCAAAACTCAATTTGGCGATCAAACTCTCAGCATTATCCACGGTACCCTGCCTTAACCGTGATGACCACGCGGTTGAGGCAGGGCACCTGTCAAATTTTAGACGGGTGCCCTGCCTCAACTGGACAACTACGCAGTTTGAGGTAGGGTACCCGTAGATTAGAGGGGTGCCTTGCTTCAACCGTTATAACAGCGCCATTGAGGCAGGACACCCGTCTAAAATTTGACAGGTGCCCTGCCTCAACCGCGTGGTCATCACGATTAAGGCAGGGCACCCGTGGATACTGGCCAAATTGAGTTTTGCTCGGGGAAAATACTTCGACAAGCTGGGGCGCTAGTACGACCAATAATGTCAAAATTTCCAAAAAAGGAGTAGAGCGCCCCAATTACTGGGTCTACCTCTAGTGGTGAAAATTATGACAAATCAAAATGAGAAAGTCTGGCACCAAGACTAGAACGATTGTGACGGACTTGCTATGAATATTGTGGGCGCGCGTGCGTGCGAATTTTTTACTTAGGCTAAGTACCAAAAATAACGAGTTTCTCATCCCCGCCCACCTCCTTTTTGGCTGCCGCCTCCTTTTTTTTACCATTTATTATTTTTACTATTGTAGAAAAAAGCAAAACAAAATGTAAAATTTGAAGAAAAAAAACAAAGTTCCACAGTTAATTTTGCCTAAAAATTTGTCTAGACAAATGTTGACATCATCGGTCGTACTACTACTAGCGCCCCAGATTACGGTCATATTTTCCCCGAGGGATCTTCAATTTAGATGGGTGCCTTGCAAAAAAGGAGTACAGCGCCCCAGTTACTGGGTCTAGACCCAGCTAGTCTTGGTTCCAAGACCTTCACACCGAAATGGACTGATTCAAACAACGCATCGAAATGGATCAATTCCAACAACAGAGGGCATCACTATCCTTGGTTTGATTTCTAGCTTCCGCGAAGGTTTGGGTATCTGGTATGAGGGTGCTTAAGTGTTTCATTGTTTTTCCCTTGACTTTTTCCGGGGGAGCCAATCAACGATCAAGTTTGCACATTTCCGTGAATTATTCATGAATTGCCATGCGTTTATAACAGCTAGCTAGCTAGCTATGGAACGTTGTTGTGAATGGTATTGTGGCGAAGTACCTTCTCACCAGGAATTATTATAAGTGAATGAAATGCATTCTGAATAGAGCTTTAAAGGCACTGAACACGTTTGGTAATTGTCAAAGACCAGTGTTCTCACTTGGTGTATCCCAAGATTATGCATAAAATAACAAGCCTGTGAAAATTTGGGCTCAATTGGTCATCGAAGTTGCAAGAAAATGTTGTACAAATTTGTGTGCTTTCAGATAGAATAATAACTTCTTGCAAGAAGTTTTTATTATTTTAGTGAGAAATTACCTCTTTCTCAAAAACTACGTTACTTCAGAGGGAGTCGTTTCTCACAATGTTTTATACTATCAACAGCTCTCTGTTGCTCATTACCAAGTCAGTTTTTATGCTAATATATATTTTGAGTAATTACCAAACGTGTACATGTAATTGCTTTTAAGTTTGGACTTAACAATTCTCTAGATTATTCTGAAATTGCTACCTTTTGTTTATAACAATATTTAACTTAGTCCTTGTTTGTTGAAGGTTTACAGGAACAGTGCAGGAATGATTTAATAATGAGGATATTATTTTAAGATGCTTTCAGTGGAGTTCATGGGAGTTAAATGGAAAGTATACCTTTGAGTTTTGAAACAGTTCGATTGTTTTAATCATATATAAATGTAGATATACAATAAAACTAACCTGTGAAAAATTAATTTCAAAAGGTGGTTGCATTTTTTAGCTATCACAGAAAATCCGGAGAGAATGTCAACGCAGGAAGAATAACCCGTCTTTGGAATACACAATCAGAGAAACGTTTTTGCAGTAACTTTTCTCAGATTTAAATTTTTGGGGGGTAAAAACTAATATCTATTTCAGTAACCACATTACTTTGAAGTGAAATGTTTCTCAAAATGCTTTATACTATCGAACGTTGCTGTACTTCTATCCAATACCAAGTAAGTTTTTATTGCCATAATTTTAATAGTGATTACACGGCCCGGCCCTCAATAACGCATTGTTGAACAGACATAGATTTCCACACTATGTACATGTACGTACATAAGTAGGCTGGCTACAGTACTTGAGTAAAATTGTATTACATTTAAATGCACTTTGACCTTGCAATAGAGAAACTGCATGTAGGCCTGCACAGGGTGCGCGGTATTTGAAACGCTCATTATATATGCAGCAACTTATAAAATACTGTTGAAAGAACAGTGTAGTACATGTATGTTGGTGTGATGGCCAGTATTTACATGATCCAAAAACAGTCTTGAGTTCACCTCTTATCTCTTTGTGAACACCCATCAGTGAATTAGGCCTACAATATAAGATGCAGTAAATTATCCCGCTACAGAAAATTAATATTATTGCTAAACAAAAGTCATAGTTCGTGTTAGTTGCGATAACGTAACCCTCCTCCCGACGGCGAAGCCGCAGGGTTACGACCCATGCTCGAACGGCAAACGGCAATCTGGTCCAACACGTACAATTTCGACAGCTAGTCACCAGATTTGCCCCATTTTTACCACTTTCGAAAATCATGACACAAATTCTAAGGACACGAGCTTGATCCTCAAGTCTAATGCATCCTCTCATAACATCCAAAACACCATTGAGGAAATATTTTGAAGAAAAGAGACAAAAACTTACCAGAATCCAGAGCGAAACGGCAGGTTGAAATTTTGAATCTGAGTAGAGGCGGAGCTTCGGCTCTGTGTAGGTCAAAAGGTCGTGGCGATGCATGAGGTGCATTGTGTAACCCGGCAACTGTGTAGTCCACGGCTATTCCCGCTTGCGGACTCACTTCACTACACGGACGGACGGGAGACCGCATGCTTATCAGAAATCAGCTGTAAACACAGTGCCTGTACATTACTGTACACGGTGCATAGTACATGTACTTTACACACAATTATGTACATGTACATAATGTACATGTACAGTGCATGTCCTATTTTTATACGGGGCCTTAATAAGAAATAAAATGAACAAGCAATTCACGGCACTAGTTTAAAATTAAAAATTAGAAAAAAAAGGGCACTGTAGTGTAAAACATTTTAAAAAGATTACAAATGGCACTGAGCAAACGAAGAAGAAATATTAATGAAAATATGGAAAAATAAAGAATAAAAAATTAAATCCAAAGGCGTGCCATATGGCATAAGGCCCCGTATACGATTAAATACGACATGCACTGTATGTACAGTAGCCTACATGTACATGTTCATGTATGTACATGTGTACATAATTTTGTACATGTAGTGTGTGTGTGTGTTTACAGCCGATTGCTGATAAGCTATAAATAACATGCAGCCTCCCGTCCCGTCCAGACGTGCAGTGAAGTGAGTCCACAAGCGGGAATAGCCGCGACTTAGCCGCGGCTAGCTGCACAGTTGCCGGGATACACAATGCACCACACGCAGCGCTGAGACCGTTGACCCCGTTGACCTGCCTGTACACACAGCCGAAGCTCCGCCCCACTCAGATTCAAATTCTCAACCTGGGACATTTTTTACTCTTTCGCTCGGGGATCTGGTAAGTTTTTGTCCTTTTTCTTCAAAATATTTCCTCAATGGTGTTTTGAGTGATATGGAAGGATTCATTAGACATTGAGGATCAAGTTCGTGTTCCTAGAATTTGTGTCATGATTTTAAAAAGTGGTAAAAATTGAGCAAATCTGCTGACTAGCTGTCGAAATTGTACGTGTTGGACCAGATTGTCGTTTGCCGTTCGAGCATGGGTCATAACCCTCCGGCTTCACCGTCGGGAGGAGGGTTACGTTATCGCAACTAAATTTGTGTAGGTGTAAGCCCAAAGTAAACAAATGCATGGTAGAATTGTTTCATTGCCAATAGTTTGTTTTCAATTTCAGGGCAAGTCTAATGGCTATGTTTGACATTGACAATAAGATTCAAAAGTCCAATAACAATGACCAACCCATCAACCTAACCGACTGCAAGCATTTATAATTTAGCTTGAATAATTTCAGAATCACTTGCTAAATGCGTTGATAATGCGATGAAGAAGCCATGGTAGAGTTCATGCGATGTTCACAGCATGCACTACACACAATGGGGACCACAATGTCATGCTCGTGTCGACGACCTCATGACCTTTCATATCTTGCTCGTCTTGCAATTTAGTCGCTAGTTTGGTTGGGGTGCACCCCGAGGGAGGCCCGAAGGTTAAATTCTGACAGAAACAATGTGCCCAGAAAACCCAAAAGCTAAACACAAAGTGAGGCAATGAACAGAAATTACGAACAAATAAAAAAAAACTTACATTTGGAGTGTCACTGCACTGTCGTCACCGTCAGTGCATGGAGGTTAATTCCTACCTCCATGGTCAGTGTATTTCCTTCCTCCATGACAAGTGAGGAGGCAGGGTTCCAGATCCGATAGTAGACTGGTCCCCTGTCAAACCGTAAGAGGGCGGCAGAGCTGGATTTAACTCATGAAATTATAATCTCCACCATTCAACCATTCATCACTACACTAAAAAACAAACTCCAATAGCTTGCCTCTTATTAAAAAATACTACTCTCAGCCACTTGAAAACCAATCAAATATATTTCCAGACAACTAAACTTCACATTTCTTTCCAACTCTTGGCAGGTCAGCCGTTTGGAATTTTTGCTAATTACCCAAGAAAAAACGCCCCAGAAAAAATGTGTTTTTATTTCCCAAACCGACTTGCTGCCAGTTCTCATGAGGCACTTGCTGCACAATAGCCTTGATCAAGGCGTTGGAGTTTTTTCTCAATTTTATTATATTGTTTTCATTTTTATTTTATTTGCGCCGCGCTACACACCCGAGCTACCAACCCGAGCTACCAACCCGCCCGAGCTGTGCGCATGGTGTCTGTGTGTGCAGTATACGGTGCGCGCGTGGTCGTGTGAGCTGTATGCGACACTCACCGATCAACGCCTTGACGTTTCTGTCTCCCCGCCGATGACTCATTACTATAATGCGCGCGAAAGGCGAGACCCCATTGGTCAGTGGCGGAAGTCTTGTTTACTCATTCTTATGAATATGCATGCAGAATCCAGATGTGGCTACACTGGCGCGCCGGTTTGAATTTGGGAATACTTTGTTATAATAATATCTATCTGAAAATGTTGCGTATTCTCCTCAGCTGAGCGAGACAATGAGGGCATGGAATTAAACAAATGAGGTTGCGTGGATCGATTTGTTACATACATTACATACACCATTTTCCAGCAGGAAGACGCTTTCTGATGTATTTTTCGTAGTGACGTAAGGCCCGATTGACCATCTACTGTCTCCATCTTGCATCATTAAACAGTGATTTAATCATTGTTGGTGCATTCATTGGAGGTAGAATATACAAAACAAAGACCTCAATAAACTACCATTATTGATTGTTTCATCATGAAGGCATATAGCTCATTGCACTTTTTATATCATTTGGGCCGCCCCACTAAAATAGAGCTGCCTAACCAAATTTCCCAAGTACATTCACTAGAATAGGGTAGCTAAAAATCTATTTCACATGTATCATGTGTGGCTGTATCCTGTCAATTTTTGTTTGGCAGTAAATTCTTATAAGACCCTGTCTGAGAACAATTCAAAAGTATGAAGACGGTGTGGCTGCACAGAGTCGGACTTCGAGAGGACATGTCAGGAAAAGACAGATGCAGAAACTACATCAACTCCAGAATTAATAACCAAAAGATTGGCGAGTGATCAGGGTAGTCCAATGAGGGAACTTGAGTGCAGCGCAAAAAGCTCCAGGGGCCGCGCCCGGGTTCAGCACTTGTGAGCTGACTGACCAGCCTCGCAGATTACCGGTCAAAAATGGCTGAGACAATGCTACACACAAACGCCATTAAGTCGGTAACTACTCACATCGCATCACATACAGCAAGCATGATATTGATATGGTACAAAGGTCATAGTGAGAGAAGCTCGTGATTGGACGTCAAAATGAATAATTCATTTGCTTCCCATCCTGTGTTGTCTGCAATAGGTCTGACGAAAGATTTAAATATTCATGAGCTGCATACTAGCATATCCGAGAGCCCCATATCAAGAAACACATTAAACCCGGAAGTTACAGACCCGTCAAGGCTGTCGGCCTGACGGCCTCCGCATGCGGAGAGTGGTACGAGTGCGGATGACCTGCGCACAGTGTGTGTACGGGCGTCGTACGACGTGATACAAACACAGTGTGTACGGGTGGGTCGTGCGATGCGATACACACCTTACGCACACACATACGGGTGTGTTTACGGCGTCTTTTTTGGAGTGAAAAATGCGACTGCCTTGATCAAGGCTAGCTGCACAAAGGCCTTACTAAGCAAAGAAATTTGCTAAGCAGAATTTTCTGCTTAACAGCTTTAATTAGGAAATTGGGCCCCATAGAGCTGCTCAAGCAGACAGATGAGCAGGATACCAGTCACAAATTGTACATGTGACATGGTAGTTTGGCTGGTAACCTTATTCTGGTAAGCATAATTTTGTTGTGCTTATTATAGCTACTTGTTGTGCTTAAGCAGCTCTATGAAATTGGGCCCTGGTGGCAATTTAATGCAGTATTTATCAGCAATCCTTCCAAGAATTTATAAGAAACTAAATGATTCACAGTTTACCTTTCTGCCAATACCGAAGTTTCGAAACACGCAAAAGTTGTTTCTTCACAGGAACATTCATATCGACATGTGAAACACGTGACAATCTTCGGCAATCACAACAATCATCCTCACTCCCACGGGTGTACGATCTCACGTTTTAATCTTGTCAAGTATTAGTAAGGGTATGACAATGTGTGTGACGCTTCCATTGAAAACGAGGTCATTTGTTTACCTTTTTTGTTGTCGATCTAAACGTGGGATCGAAGTTGGAGGGCGCCCTGTATGTGTGGCCAAATCTTCAATCTGTCAATTCTGCAAAAGCAATGCTTTCCAGACGTATCGCGCGCTGGGAACTTGAGCGAAAAATGTTAGTTTTTAGAAAAAGAGGTGAGTTGTTAAGTCTATTTCTTTCCGTACTTTTAAAGTATGATATGCTCTTTTATGAATCGAAGTATTTATAGCAACCTAAAGTAGAAGTAGATGACAGACAGTGTAACTTCCATGGGCAGTATACTGCCCATGGAAGTTACACTGTCTGTCATCACACACTCAGTCGCTGTACTGTGACTGTACACTGTTTAGGCGGTGGGGAACGGAGCGCCGCCGGCCCCCATGAGGTTGCTCCTCCGAAGGCCTCTGTGTGCTGACAATCTAAATAAGTAAACTATGGATGATTTCACACCCAGATTTTATAATTTAACCAAACATGGTCAACCTGAGTCCATACATTTTCTGAGTTTGAGAAACTCACTGATGGTGCAATCAGCTGCATCAGTTGTTGATCATTTATGCCTTTTTTGGGGTATGCTGTAATTTTTAAAGTTGTTAATTGGTGATTAATGAATTTGTATCATGATCAAAGTGTACTACAATACTCACCCCCCAGTGCAGCCACAGACGGCAAAGGGGTTGGTGGAGTTACGGTGGGCTGCAGTGATTGCTGCCCATGCTGAACTTGGGGCTGCTGTGGGGGCAGCTGCGTTGCGTCTTGTGATGCAGCCAAAGTTGGAGTGCCCTTGTTGGCCTTGCTCTTGGGCTGCTTCAGAGCAAAAGTAGGACCATCAGCCAAGTCGTTGTCTACTATGCATTTAGGCCTCGGCATTATAAAAACTCCGCTGAGATTGTACAAAACTAACTAAACTGTGCAATTTCAACCATTCAAAGTGGTTGCCGAATTGGAACAAAACGGTAAAATGTTATGCCTGTTCAAACCGTCCTTGCTCTATGTTCAAACCAAATCAAATGGTCCAAAATTGAAAGGTAGTCGCTACTGGAGATTCTTATTGCTCAGCCAATGTGATTCAAGAAGAAATCCCAAATAAACGATCGAAGGAAACGTCTACCAATTTCCGAACTGCTGTTACTGTCCCAGAGGATGAACCAAACTACCAAGACACCTGACCTCGTTGCATGTCTTTGGTTCTCCCTCTAAATGATTTTTTAATGCAACTACTGAACTGACGCCAAATATAGTTTTACTCAAAACTACTGGCACTGTTCCAAATAATCCAAGGTACTGAATGTCATGAACTTTTTTACTTCTGAAAGTGATGAATTTTTGACTTAAAACTGATGCCAAATAAAATTCATCCACTCATGTTGAAAGACTGTGACAAAGTGATCTAAGTTACACAGCTCCCGCCAAGTGTCGTCCCCAGCCACACAGGAGCTGTGGTTGGTAACGTTCCCAGGAAGGAACCCGCTTTGTTTACAATAGGGCGCCCCCTGTGCCTGCGGCGAATAATGTGTTTTGTTTTATCACCCAAGTGGTAGAATGATTATCTAGCAGCGAACAAGCTTCCCCGCGCAAAAGATGACGCCACCTAGGTTATAAAACATTTATCCCCAAAGTACGTGCGAGCGGACATGACAGGGAACACGCATTTTCCCTGAGTATAAAGCATTTTTTGAGCGCGATACAATGTGATAATGTTGTTGGAGTTTGATGGGTTGAGTATTGTTTCCACAAGAGAACTGTTGCAGTTTGATTTATTGAGTGCTGAAGCCAATAACATTTTCTTAGTCACAGTGAACCAACTTAGTCATGGCTGTCTTTGTTGATGACATCTACACCATGGATATAAATGCTTTTCTGAGCTGTTCACACTTGAATCCATACAAGACTGGATTGATGGCAGAACTCACCAAGAACAGAAGTGCAAATACATTCCATACGGCCATATTAATATTTTCAAAAAGTAACAATTAAGAGTGACACTCTAAGAAAGGTGGTCCACCAGCAGATATTGCTTTTCCTCAGTCTGTTTTTGTTACCAAACAATAAATTATAAAGTAAGCATCAAGCACCACATCTAATAACCTTACAGTAATCAAACTGTTTTTAAAAGCTGTCAGTTATGTCTGAATACTAGCTTTTTGCAATTTCAAGATTTATAACTTGTCTCCCAATGAAAACAGTCGGGTATGCAGCGCATAAGATCAAATTAAACCCTAATGTACAGCTATAATACTGTGACAATTACTCACATGCCTTGTGACTTCAATAAGAGACACACTGGTTCAAACCAGGTCAAGTCCACCCCAAGAAGCAACAACATGCTGTAATGACCTTTGACCTGTAAACATTTTTAGCGCCCTAAGTCCCATATCGATTTTGCTTTTCATGTGTTGCTGAGAACCTATATAATCATAAAATGCAGACCGTTTACTGGGATCATATTGGCGCGTGTATTTTTTGACGACGTAAAATTGTGCAAAATAGTAAAAATGTGTAGTTACGTATGACCTTTGACCTTCATTATATTTGTGCGCCAACTTGATCCGAATTATTTTTCAATTTAAATCTGTTTAGGAACACTAAACTAAACCAAATACAAGAAAACATTGCAAGAATGAGAAAAACCAATTCTTGGCTAATGCATGGAATGCCAATACTTAGAAAAATTTCAAAAAATCTTTTGACATGGAAATTGTAGAGATCATCCCAAGATTCTTTTTTCATTTGTCATCAGAGGAAAACTGTTTCTACACCTGGTTGTCATTTTAAAAGTTTTTTGATGTTAGCACGTGAGGTTACGGAGGTGCGAAAACGCAAGAAATTTGTAAAATTTGACCTTTGACCTCAAATATCTCTCTGCGCCAACAAGATCCCACCCACCTTGCAGTTAAATTTGTTTCAGCGCTGCGAGTTCTTTCATCTGAATTTGTTTATTTCATGGGATCTTATAGGCGCATCGAGTTATGAGGCGTTGAAAATGGCACGAGGGCGCTGTTCGTCAAAGGTTCAGGTCAGAATAACATGATGCGCCAACGAGATCCCAACATTTTTTTTTTACTTCTGTTATGTGCCCAACTGGCAATGACTGGAGGTTTAAAAAAATGTTTTACTTTTGTTGGGACGAGCTTGGCGCACGTTTTTTCGTTTTACTGGGAATGTACTATTCGTTTTACGAGCGTTCTTTGGCTGAAACTTCGATAATTCATTACGCCCAAAACGAAACAGTCAGCAAGCTAAAATTTTGGATATATATATTAGTTTGATATGATGAAAGGGGGCACATCTCAAAACTTGTCCAGCTTTTACTTTCATAATTCTTGGATTTATGTGGAAATTATGACACAAAATGTCAACTTTCCCATAGGACCTGTGTAGTATCTTGCCTGCCAGAATACCCAAAGAATGCACAAGGTCACACTTATTGTAAACAAAGTTCACATGGTCTGTATAAGAACTAGTTATTATTATTATTATTTATCTTTGTTGTAATTATATAAAGTAATTTCTCCGTTCATTCTGGTCTTTTACAGAGATCTTCATGAAGGATCTATACTCTTCAATCTGAAGACACGATTTGACAAGGGACTCATCTATGTGAGTGTATTGCCTCAGGTCACTCTAAGGGCCGTGTCACAAGAGGGGGCAATTTATAGGCAACTACTTCCAGGCAATCTCCAAGAAGACAAAACATTCACATGTCAATTTTCACACAATTAACTCGGAGACAGTTTGTTTTTGTTTGTTTTGTTTGTATTTTTTCCAAATATCACAACTAGACAATCTGTCAAATGGAGGGCACCAGGAAAAAGCCTAGGCTTATACAGGCCCTTTTCCCTTTAGTTAATAAGTGAATTAAAAACAATTGAAGAATAACGATGATAATTATTGAACAAGAGGTATTCCGGGCTGTATGCCCGAACACCTAACAAGAATAAGGAGAAGTGTACATGTATATTATAGCAACCCAATAGTTCGTTTAGAAAGAACACAACAACTAGTTATTGCATACAGTTTTAAAATTAATAGAGCTATTTGTACAGAATGGATTTATACAAAGTAAGGCCGCATCCGAATTGGCGAATACAGCTACGGCTACGGCTGTTGCTAAGGGTGTTGTCAAGGACGTCCTATTCTTCAATGCATGATGACGCGGAAATCTAGCCGTAACCGTAGCTGTAGCTGCCAATTCGGACACGGCTTAAGATACAGTAAGATACTAATGACCCCTTGTACTGGCCAATATCGCTGAGGTCAAATAATGGATTCGAGCATGCGACTACGCGCCACGCACAACTCTCATTCCAATGATAGGTCTCACCTCAGTGAGGGCGCTTTTTTGGCTTGGCTCTTTTGGCTTGTGATTTCATATGCAAGGGGATCTATAGAGAAAAATGTCTCTTGTGCTCTCAAAGTTGGTTGCCTCCAAGTTGCCTGTAAAAATTATAAGGCCTTAAAGGCATCGTACACGTTTGTTAATTGGAGCCTATTGTTTGTTTCAAACATATATATAGTTGTAGATATATACACCATAAAACTAACCTGTGAAAATTTCATTTCAAAAGGTGGAAGTGTTTTTGAGATATTGCAGAAAATCTGGAACGGTTATGTCCACGCAGAAAGAATAATCTGCATTGGAATACACACTCTGAGAAGCGTTAAGCGTAACGCTTCTCTGATTCAAATGTTTTGGGGGATAAAAAGTGATATATTTTTCCATAACCGCAGTACTTCAAAGTGTAAAGTTTCTCAAAATGCATTATAGTATCCGAAGCTGCTGTAAGTCTTACCAAGTAAGTTTTTATTGCGATTAATTATCAGAGTCATTACCAAACGTGTACGATGCCTTTAAGGTTCTTTGTTTGGAGAGACAATATTTCGCATGCTTTTTAACTATAATTATTTTAATTATAATCGAGTATTGTGTTTGTTGATTGTTTTCAGACGTACACAGGAAGCATTTTGGTGGCTGTCAACCCATACAAACTCTTTGACATCTATGGTATTGATACAGTCAAGAAGTATGAGGGCAAACCTTTGGGAAACCTACCTCCGTATGTATATAAACAGTTTTAATGATTGTTATTGGCTGATTTTTTTATATTAATTTTAAAGTTTATTCTCCCTAAATTGTTGCAAAAAATCCATAGAAATATTTTTGTCTGAAATGTTGTCAACTTTGAAAACAAATTGCACTTTTATTATTAGTGTTATTATATATTTCTGGTAATGAAACCAAGGATGCCTCATAAGTGAACTTAATCACTGTAGCTCTCTAGCCTCAGGAAACCTGTAAAGAAGAGTGCTTGCCATAATATGTGAACTAGAAATACTGGGGTTAACCTCGACTCTTCAATGATATATCACTATTAAGTGTTATAGGTTATGTGCACTACCAATCCTAGTACATGGGACCTACACAGCTTAATGTCCCATCCGAAGGACAAAGCAATTATGGTAAAGTGTCTTGCTCAAGGACACAAGTGCCATGACAGGGACTCGAACCCACACTCTGCTGATCAGAAACACCAGTTCTTGAATACAGCGCTCTTAACCGCTCGACCACGACACGCCAACTTGAAG
Organism: Plazaster borealis; assembly: GCA_021014325.1. Classification (NCBI taxonomy): domain Eukaryota; kingdom Metazoa; phylum Echinodermata; class Asteroidea; order Forcipulatida; family Labidiasteridae; genus Plazaster; species Plazaster borealis. Next base: position 28,061,813 of record CM037475.1, read on the forward strand.
TGGATCTTGTATTTCATGACTTTGTCAAGCAGGATAAGCTTTGGACAAAAAAAGGCCTATCTGTTCCTGCCGTATATGTTTCCCGCCTCTATTTCCCGCCTCTATTTCCACAGTACTTAAGCAGCATGCAGCATCAGAGTCAAGCTTTCTCCAGAAGACGATCAGAGCATACTGATCGAAACGTCGAGTTGAAACCAACAGTTCTTTTCAGAACCACCCCAACTCATTTGGAGAGATTACATGGTGTTACCGCAAACCTTTCCATATTATATGTTCCTGTTGGATATGGTTTTCTTTAATCATTAGGCCCATATTGCTTTGAGATCGTACACAAAAATTCGCAGATTGGATGGATCATTATTCTTCCACATATAAATTTGTCGACAACCCTTCAAGAATCAAAGGTTTTCTTTTCATGCCATTCATTTTATCTCTATTAAATAGTGTAATCGGGTAGCGAGCAAAGTAAAATTGGCATATGCCAAACTCAACTAACTTAGCTATCCAGCATGCCTCTATGTTGGTGGGGGATGCACTTATGCTAGTCATGCATTGCTCTGTGGGGCCAGGTCAGAACCCTATAAACCTTATCTGCTGCTTGGCCAAGGATCGTGCCCTGGGTATGATCAATAAGCATTAGCAGGGATCTCACACGACAGGACCTGGGCATTTAAAGGGACACGTTGCCTTGGATCAGGCGAGTTGGTCTAAAAAAAAGCGTTGTAACCGTTTGTTATAAAATGCATATGGTTAAAAAGACGTTATAAAAGTAGAATACAATGATCCACACAAATATGTCTCGAAATTGCGTGGTTTTCCTTTTACACCGTGAGCAAACACGGTCGGCCATTTTGTGTTGACTCCACAAAATGGCTGATCGCGTTAGTTCGCAAAGTATAACCATTGGCACACATAGTTACTTTGATTGATGTTAATTTCCCTAAAATTATTTTTTGTAGCGTGATTTACAAACAGAACTAAAACATCAGAAATAAACTCTTTCAGTGCCCACATTTGTTCTGCATTTTGAACCTAAAATGCCCAGCTTTTTGAACTTTTTCAAAATTTTGTATTAGAAAAAATAAATGAGTCTTTCTCACCAAATAAAATGTATCTTGCTGATTTGTGGTGCCTTGGTACAAAGTCAATAGTATTTCTTGAGTGATAATGCCCTCTCGTGAAAACATAATAACAAAATATAATGTATCTAGCTGATGTGTGTTGCCTTGGTACAAAGTCAATAGTATTTCTTGAGTGATAATGCCCTCTCGTGAAAACATAATAACAAAATATAATGTATCTTGCTGATTTGTGTTGCCTTGGTACAAAGTCAATAGTATTTCTTGTGTGATAATGCCCTCTTGTGAAAACATAATAACCAAATAAAATGTATCTTGCTGATTTGTGTTGCCTTGGTACAAAGTCAATAGTATTTCTTGAGTGATAATGCCCTCTCGTGAAAACATAATAACTAAATAAAATGTATCTTGTTGATTTGTGGTGCCTTGGTACAAAGTCAATAGTATTTCTTAAATTATAATGCCCTCTCGTGAAAACATAATAACTAAATAAAATGTATCTTGCTGATTTGTGTTGCCTTGGTAGAAAGTCAATAGTATTTCTTGAGTGATAATGCCCTCTCGTGAAAACATAATAACTAAATAAAATGTATCTTGTTGATTTGTGGTGCCTTGGTACAAAGTCAATAGTATTTCTTAAATTATAACGCCCTCTCGTGAAAACATAATAACTAAATAAAATGTATCTTGCTGATTTGTGTTGCCTTGGTAGAAAGTCAATAGTATTTCTTGAGTGATAATGCCCTATCGTGAAAACATAACCAAATAAAATGTATCTTGCTGATTTGTGGTGCCTTGGTACAAAGTCAATAGTGTTTCTTGAGTGATAATGTCCTCTCGTGAAAACATAATAACCAAATAAAATGTATCTTGCTGATTTGTGTTGCCTTGGTAGAAAGTCAATAGTATTTCTTAAGTGATAATGCCCTCTCTTGATAACATGTATGGGTCGTACATGTATGAGTGATGACACTTTTTGAGTACATAAAATAGATCATGCACGTACGACCTTGGCACTGGAAGAGTTAAATGTAAATTGTTATTTTATAATTTCTCCTTCTACAGCCACCTGTTTGCCATTGCAAATGGTGCCTATGCCCGCATGCAACAAACCGACAAGAACCAATGTGTTATCATTAGTGGAGAGAGTGGTGCAGGGAAAACAGAGAGTACTAAGCTCATTATGCAGTATTTGGCCGCTGTTAATAAATCCCCATCAAACCTCACAACAGAGCGGGTGAGTGCTAGGACAGAGTGCCAGTGGGTTGGGAAAGGTTGGCTCAGTGGTTTCTTTCCCTGCCTTTCACCTCTGTGGACCCCGGGTTCGAATCCCACCTCGGACCCCAGACTTGCATGTGGATTGGGTTTTCAGTCCCTACCTGATTGCGTGGGTTTTCCCCCATTGGGGTTTTTCTCCCACATCTAAAACTGAGCATTTCTTCTCGTTTCCTATTCATCCTGTAATTGGCGCTAATTGTGCTGTTGGATGTGTAATCAAATAAAATAAGACGATAGGCAGTTGAATGGGTAGCCTCCTTTCTACATCTAGCCTCCTTTCTCCTTTCTTCTTTTAAAACGGCGAAAGACTCTGCTAGAGTCGATACGTGGGCCATTAACTATTGTTTGCATTTATACTATAGGTCCTTTTGGTTGGTAAGCAGTTTGCAACAGCTAATTCTATTTTCTCATGTTTTAAAAAAGTAGAGTCCTAGTAAAATGAAAAAAAAAACAAGCAAACTCTTCTGTTGACCTTTATGTAAATTTTGTTTGAAACTTAACAATATTATCATTAACTATTAGCTGGATTGCAATTTGTGATTTCACAAAACACTCCCCCAAAAACAGATCCATTATTAGCTATACTACCAATTATTCATTAACCAATCACAGCTGCGACTGCACTTCCGAAAGCCTGACAATAATTTGACCTGTTAAAACCTCATTACAAATGTAAGCAAGCTACTGCCGTTTGGATAGCTGCCATGAGTGATTGTGTGTGGCTCAGTGTGCTAGCGTATAATGTTTGAAGGATAGAGATGCACGTCTATCCCACACAAGTGCCGTAGCTAGGTAGTTGCTATGGTGAATAGGGCCCAATTTACAGAGCTGCTTAAGCAGAAAATATTGCTTAACAAATTTCTGGAGCAAAAATGAGCAGGATACAAGGCGCAGATGGTACATGTGACATGGTATTTTGATTGGTAACCATAATCTGGTAAGCATAATTTATTTGTTTTTAGCTACATTTTGTGCTTATAAGCAGCTCTATGAATCCCATTTTACACCTGGGCTCAATTTCATAGAGCTGCTTAAGCAGGAAATATTGCTTAAAAATTTTCTTCTCAGCAACAAGGAGCAGGATACCAGTCATAAATTGTACATGTGGCATGGTATTTTGGCTGGTAACCTTATTCTGGTAAGCATAATTATTTTGTGCTTAGCTACTTTTTGTGCTTAAGCAGCTCTATGAAATTGGGCCATGGACAAAACGCTGCCCCAAAATAATGTATTGAAGATTGTTTTCGATCATTTATATTTGTCCAGTTCACTCTCATTTCGTTTCTTAATAACTAAACCCATAAAAAACACTTTGCGTTTATTGCCAGATACTTGAGGCGAATCCTTTGTTGGAATCCTTCGGTAACGCCAAGACAGTTAGAAATGACAACTCGAGTCGCTTTGGGAAATACACAGAAGTCTTCTTCAAAAAGTGAGTCTTTTCTTTTTGAGACATTCGGGAAAACAAATAAAAATAGTTTCTTCTGCAGAATAGAAAATGTGCATTCCTCTTGTTAAAGTCACTTATTTTGTACATTTTAATTCAAAGTCTAGACAGTAATTTCAAATGTGTCGTCAGAATCAATAATATAAACTTTTGCATGTTTGATGTTTCATGATATTAAGAAATCCATGGAATACATGAATAACAGAGGATATGTGTGTTTGTAGGGGTGTCATCACTGGTGCTAAGACAACAGATTATCTTCTTGAGAAATCTCGGATTGTACATCAGGTAAAGAATCTTGGGATTTAAACCCTTTACAGCCCATAGCGGCACGAGTATCTTGAATATTGAATATGCTTGGTATTCAAGCCCAGCTGGAATGCCTTGAGAATCTGCAGCAAAAAGCTCTGCGAGTAATATTGACTTCTGACTACTGTAGAGCTAAGTCTTTAAGAGAAATATATATCCAGTTTGGCCTGCCCCCAATTCCAGTGAGACTCGAGCAGTTCTTTGTTAGTTATGGTACATCACTTCTCAACTCTGACAATTATAGACACTGGCTCCCTCCCCCTAGAAATAACAACTTGAGAAACTCTTCCAAACTCTGTTCAGTTAAATGCAGGACAAACCGGTACCAAAACAGGTCTACATTCCCTCACTAGATAATTTGATGAATCAATAAATATAATGTTTGGTCACTTTTCTCTCTGGTATTTGTATTTTTAATGTAATTCTTGATATTGTATTCTTTGAATTCTCTTTTTATATACATATGTTTCTAATATAATCTTTTAGCCTTGTAAAGTTTTAATTGCAAATTTTAATATGTGATGTATTTTCCTGTACCTGGAACACAATTAAGCCCCTGGGCTGCAATGTTTGATTTTTAATAAACCAATAATAATAATAATCTTGTGCCAGTAGTGACCACAAGTGGCTTGTACCAAAATGACCATGGGCCGCAAAGAGCTGCAACTTTTGACCTACTTGCACTCTACCAAAAAGATCAAAGTCAAAGTCATCCTGAGCTTAAAGGGATTGTATACGTTTGGTAATTGGAACCCACTGTTTGTTTCAATCATATATAGTTGTAGATATAGACGATGTGACACCTGACGTCATTCGAAAACCATAACATGATGCGCGCGCATGTCGCCGGGCAAAACCTTTGTGTACTGACAGCCAGCTATAAAGGACACGCAATGTTACCATGAGTACGTGTCTTCTTGCCCGGCGGAAACATGACTTGGACAGTGTTTTGTCAACAGAGGGCGGTTTGAATGTAAACAGAGCAGAGCTGTATATTGAGAGAGTTGCGACAACTTGCGATTAGAAGCCATTTTGTCTCCAAAAAATGCATTGGCGAATACAGGGTGCCAGACTAGTCTGCCCATTGGGTTGTACTGCATTTTGGAACAAAATGGCGTCCAGCAACCACGTGACCGGAGAAAGCTGGTCCCTCCATGTCGCAACTCTCTCAATACACAGCTCTGAAACAGAGGTCACATCGTCTATATACCATAAAACTAACCTGTGAAGATTTCATTTCAAAAGGTAGTAGCGTTTTTGAGATATTGCCGAAAATCTGGAGCGGTTATGTCCACGCAGGAAGAATAATCTGCAATTGGAATACACGATCTGAGAAACGTTACTGCAGTAATGCTTCTCAGATTCAAATTTTTGATTCACATCTGCCAGTGTGCCTCACGAAATAGCATGTCCAAAGTGAAAAGCTCAAGCATCACTTTGTTCAAAAGGGGGTGGCATGGGTGGTGTAGTTCGTAAAGTGTTCGCCTCTCACCACTGTGGCCCTGGTTCGATTCGGCTGAGGCCATATGTGAGTAGAGTTGTGCGTTGGTTCTCTCCTATGCCACGGGTTTTCTCTGGGCCCTCCGGTTTTCCTCCCTCTGGAAAATTCAAACACTTTCAATCTCGGTTTTGCTCCCTGTTCATGGTTTGATGTGGCTGGCTGCCATAGGCAGCCCTGCATGCCAGCAGCTTGAACACATTGTAGCCACATCCTTCGCAATTCAGCTTCTCAGCTGCAAGTAAGGATGATTAGCCTCCCAAATTAATTGTTTATAAATCTAATTTTATCTGAAATGCTTATCTTCCAAAATTAAAAGTGTTCTTTACTGTGATACTCTGTTTTTCTGACAAATTGAACTGACCTGGGCCCAATTTCATAGAGCTGTTTAGCAGAAAATTCTGCTCAGCAAATCAGCGAGAAATGATTGGGTACCAGTCACAGCAATGGTAACTCTATGGTGTTTTTGCTGGTAACCCATTTTTCTTAAGCAAGATTTGTCTGCGCTTAGCAAGTTTTGTTCTTACATGCCTTATGAAATTGGGCCCTGCTATTTGAATGAGTTTGTGACTGTGTATAAAACACTTTTTGAAAACTGTTATACGTTTCCTAAATTGCTGCACTTCAGGGACCTAATGAGAGGAACTACCACATTTTCTATGAGCTCTTAGCAGGGCTCTCCTCCCCCGAGGCAGCCAAGTACGGCCTGCACACTGCAGAAAGGTACCATTTCCTAAACCAAGGGGGCAGCTGCAAGATTGCAGGGAAAGATGATGGGGAGGACTTCTACCGTCTCGTCTCTGCCATGGAGGTCTTGAGCTTCAGTCCGTCAGAGCAGGATGTCATCTTTGGAATCCTGGCTTCTATACTGCATCTTGGGAATCTCAACATGCGCACTGACCAGGTGGGAGGAATCTTACTATAAGTTTAAGTCAAATTGTTTTTTTAATATTCTGTTTTTGACTAAAGAAAATGTCATTGTTATTATGAAACCAAGGATGCCTCATAAAAAAATAATAATAACAAAAAAAGACATTTGTAAAGCGCCTAATGCAAAAGCCTCTAAGCGCATAAAGAGAACCAAAAAAAAAACAATGAGTGAAAGATACATTACAAGTAAGCAGATTACAAATAGCAGCTTCAAACAAATGAGTTTTTAACAGAGAAGTTTTAATAAGTGAACTTAATCATTGTAGCTTGCAAGCCTGAGGAAACCTGTAAACAAGGGTGCTTAATATGTGAACCAGAAACACAGCGGTTAATCCCTACTCTTCAACGATAAGTGTTTTTGATTCTTTTACGTGCACGACCAACCCTAGTACATGGGACCTATGACTTAATGTCCCATACGAAGGACAAAGCAATTATTGTAAAGTATCTTGCGTAAGGACACATCTTCATGAAGATCATCTGTTTCGATCTTACATGCATTCTTTTTAGCTATTAATTTGTAGATTCCTTTTTGACTGTTAGAAAATTCTGTTCGTCCTCTTGCAAGGGCCTGAGTTGGCACTACATAAAGTCTCTTTGTTTCTATTAGTAGTATTATAGATAAAAAGATGTTTTTGGTAGGTTTTCTATGTTTCATTTTTGGTGTGTGGTTTTTTCTTCAGATGGAGAGCCCAGTTATTCAGAATAGGACTGAACTGAGTCTTGCTGCCAAGTTTCTTCATCTCCGCATTGATGAGCTAGAAAGGGCCATCATGTTCAGGCTCACTGTAAGTTAATTGATTCTATCTCTTGAATTAACGATTCATCTTGAATTAACGATTCAATACTACCTACAAAATAAGTTGTGCGTACAATATTTTTGTTTACCCATATAAAAGGCACTGATGAACAGTTTGGAAATTGTCAAAGACCAGTGTTCTCACTTGGTGTATCCCAACATATGCATAAAATAACAAGCCTGTGAAAATTTGGGCTCAATTGGTCATCGAAGTTGCAAGAAAATGATGAAAGAAAAAACATCCTTGTTGTACAAATTTGTGTGCTTTCAGATAGGAATAAAAGGCTTCTTGCAAGAAGTCTTTTATTATTTTAGTGAGAAATTACCTCTTTCTCAAAAACTATGTTACTTCAGAGGGAGTCGTTTCCTACAATGTTTTATACTATCAACAGCTCTCCGTTGCTTATTACCAAGTAAGTTTTTATGCTAATATTTGTTTCTAGTCATTACTAAACGTGTACGATACCTTTAAGTTATCTATTAAGTTGTGCTTAGTTATACCCTGGGTTTATTTTAAGAGTCCCTTTCAAAATTTCTATGCTGTTGTTCTTGTCTATTAATTAATGTAATGAAATAGAATGCGTCATACTCGCCCAAACTGTGTTTGGGGAAAAAAATTAAAAATCAAATTGGGGTCTTGGGGTTTGCTTTCAAGTAGCTTCTTTACAACTTAAAAATATGTGAAAGTGATATTGGCACATTAAATATTTATATCAGGCATGAAAGTCTTTTTAATAAAAAAAATCTTATCAGGGTCTTGGGGGTTTGTTTTCAAGTAGCTTTGCTACAACTTAAAAATAACTGAAAGTGATTTTGGAAGTTTTGATATACCTGTAGGTAAACAGACTTTGGTTGTTAGATTATTGAACTTGTAACTGACTTAATTCTTTCTCATTATTTCTGATGAAATGTTAGTCAGAAAGGTAATGGTCTTCTAATATGAATAATAAAATGTTTCTAAACTGAACTAAAACTGAACTTTGTTGTATTTTCATCTCCAGGAAACAAGAGGTGACAGAATCTTAACTCCCCGTACGTTACAACAGGCTATTGAAGCCAGGTAAGTGCAGTGCCATTATTCTTTTAATCCCCAAAATATAAGTTCCATCCTTAACTAGTCATGGAATACTGTGATCATATCTTGGCTGGTACTCCAGCATTCCATTTATCCCTTCTTTACATAATCCAGTACCATAAAATGGGGTAAATTGGCAGGTTTTTGTTTGAATGGTGCAGTAATATTTTTCCATGGTCGTAGCTGGATGCTTATTTTTACTTCTATGTGACATTAGGGAAATCATCTTCCCTACTGATCATTAAAAAATTTAATTATTTTTTTCTCCATTAAACCCTGTGGGGTCAATTAATGTGCTGCCAAAGTTACCCTGGGTTTGGGGCAACTTCGGCAGCTTATATGTTTTTTTTATAATAGAGAAAAACAAAAAGCTTGGTATAGACGCAAACGGTTTGCTTTATTTACATTTGATGCCACTCACAGTGATTAAAAAAAGCCAGCCGCACTCAAAAAAAGAATTTGAACTGAAAATACATGACCCTTTACCGTTTTATTTGCTACCAGGGATGGGATTGCCAAATCTCTGTATTCATCACTGTTTTCTTGGCTTGTGAAAAGCATCAACACTATTGTGGGAAACGCTGGCACAATGACATCCATTGCCATCTTGGACATCTTCGGATTTGAGGTAACATTCGTGAACTTTCAAATTGTTTTTTGTATATTTTCATAAAAGCCTTGATGAATTTGACTAAAATGTGTACAGAAAGATGACATTATTTTGACTCCATTCAAACTTTTCAGGTCTGACACTATTCAATGAAAATAAAATCTTATCAGTTTTGAATTTTATATTAATGGTAACCCTTTTTTCTGCCAGGTCTTCCAGAGAAACAGCTTTGAGCAGATGTGCATAAATTATGCAAATGAGCACCTTCAGCATTTCTTCAACAAGCACATTTTCATGCTAGAGCAGGTACCAAGTGCTTTATTTAGTTAAAATGTTATAAATAGATTTGTGATTAACCATGTTCTTTTATTTTCAAAACATTATTTGTATTGAAAAAGAATAATTTACTATTAATGACTCGATGTTAAAAAAAGCAATATACTTAAAGGCATCGTACACATTTGGTAATGAAAACTTACTAGGTAAGAAGTACAGCAATCTACTGCTAACCATGCAAGAAACACCAGGGCAAACCCCTTCTCTTAATGATTAGTCTGCCAAGTACTTTTGTGTGTTAAACTATCAGAATTTTAGTTTGGTGTCTCAGATTTTGTGTTTCTTACGTCTCATCAGAGAGAGCACTGTTGAAGGCATCGTACACATTTGGTAATAGGAGCCTAATTGTTTGTTTCAAACCTATGTAGTTGTAGATATTTACCATAAAACTAACCTGAGGTAGCGTTTTTGAGATATTGCCGAAAATCTGGAGCGGTTATGTCCACGCAGGAAAAATAATCTGCATTGAAATACGCACTCTGAGAAGCGTTACACGTATTGCTTCTCAGATTCAAATGTTTTGGGGGATAGCGAGTGATATATTTTTCCATAACCGCAGTACTTCGAAGTGAAAAGTTTCTCAAAATGCATTATACAATCCAAAGCTGCTGTACTTCTTACCAAGTAAGTTTTTATTGCCATTAATTTTCAGAGTCATTACTAATCGACAGACCCTTTAAAAAGCACACTATAAAGCTGTATAGGCTAAGCGCAGTGTTTATAAAGAGGACTGCATCAGTTTGTGCAGAGCAAAAGGCAAAACCGCAGTACTTTGAAGTGAAAAGTTTCTCAAAATGCATTATACTATCCAAAGCTACTGTACTTCTTACCAAGTAAGTTTTTATTGCCAATCATTATCAGAGTCATTACCAAGCGTTGAAGATGTATTTAAGAAGAAAAGTATTAAAAATAAAGAGTTGATTTTTCTTTCAATTTAAGAAATAGCTAAGAATGTGGCGTGTCATGGCTGAGCGGATAAGAACACCGCACTCAAGCTCTGGTGTTTCTGATCAGCAGAGTGTGGGTTCGAATCCCAGTCGTGACACTTGTGTCCTTAAGCAAGACACCTAACCACATGCTTCGTCCTTCGGATGGGACGTTAAGCTGTAGGTCCCGGGTGTTGTGTAATGCACGTAAAAGAACCAGTGCACTTATCGTAAAGAGAAGGGGTTCGCCCCGGTGTTCCTGGTTTGATTGGCTGCATATTGCGCCACAGCACCTTGTAAACCATTACATGGTGCATGCAAAGGAATAGGTCTCATGTAACTCCACTTACCTTGTAGGGAAAATACTGAGCGCTTTGAGACACCCATAGGGAGTATAAAGCGCTATATAAGAACTGCGTATTATTTTTATTTATTATCATTAAAACCTTCTTGTTGTCTTTGATTTAACAGCAAGAGTACGTGAAGGAGAAGATTCCATGGAGCCTTATTGGTTACAGCGATAACCAACAGTGCCTTGATCTCATTGGCAAGAGGCCTTTTGGTATTTTTCACATCCTAGATGATGAATGCAGCTTCCCAAATGTAAGATAAAAATATTCAATCACTTCTTTCAAAACAGATATTTTTAAAGATTTATTGTAAACGTGGCACATGATTCTTCAGTGTTTTATTGATAATATTTAATTTATAATCTGCTCATTTAAAACAAAAGACATATCTGCCACTCAGTTACGTTTACTTTTGCTACAGTTTTTCTAGTCTTTCAGTGGCTCTGTTTTACTATCACCTGGTCAAACTACGTGTGTCAAGATTTCTATAATATTATATACATGTAGAATCTCATCAATTTGTAAAGTTTTTAATAATAATAATATGGACTTATAATGCGCACATCTCCGGAAACCGATCAAAGCGCATACAAAAAACAACAGAGAGACACAAAAGTTATGCTCAGAACAAAGGAACAGAAAAACTAGCGAAACAAATGGGACTTCAATTCCCTCTTGAAGATGTTCAAAGATGTTGTTTGACGTAGTGGAGCAGTAAACAGTAAATTATAACACCCCTTATGTTCACAAGGATTCTGCCTTTTATTTGGTTTAGAGCACATCATATGATATGTCTTATTTTTACTAGAGGGCCATGCGAACTCGAAGCGCTATACATGCAGCAACCAATGTACTATACCCATAGCAACCAGTGTACTAGACCCATGGCTGCAGCAGCTTCTCTGTATCTTGACGTCTAGGCATAATATGCTTGGGCTGATATAAAACAAATATTGACTGCTTTTAAATACTCATGCTATGATTAAAAATACGACCCCCTCAGTGTTTTCGGAGCGTTTTATTTTTCCCTCTGCTTCGGCAAGGGAAAATAGAACAGGCTGAGGATCACCTCGGGAGTCGTAGCACTCGAAGCACTCAAAGCAGTCAATATCTTTATGCTGTGCAATTCTTATACTTCTAAGCTGATATTTTTACATGTATGTCAAGTCAGTAGTATTGGAAATGAAGGCCCTCAGGGTCACAGTTAAAAAAAGACAAAGAAATAATGATAATTAGATCAATCTGGGTTTAAAAAAATGTCTTGGGTACACATATTACACAAAAGTGTTAAAACTAGAGACAAATTCCCCTTCCATTATTTTCTAAAACTTTACAAGTTTTCACTTATACTAGACTTGGGTTTTAGTGTAATTCTTTTCTGATTAATAGATAAAGATTACCAAATCATAAGTGAATGAAGTGCCCTTTAAAAAAAAAATAATAATAAAATAAAACAATAATAAAATGTTTTAAAGGGTATACCTTTAATGACTCCAAAAATGAATGACCATAAAAACTTACTTGGTAAGAAGCACTGCAGTTGTTCAGTTGATAATGTATACCATTTTGAGAAACAATTCCCTTCAAAGGAATATGGTTTTAGTGAGAGGGATTCGAAAACATTTTGAATCTGAGAAACGTTTCTCAGATTGCGTGTTCCAATTGCAGTTTATTCTTCCTGTGCGGACATAACCGCTCCAGATTGTTGGCGATATCTCAAAAACGCTACAACTTTTTGAAATGAAATTTTCACAGGTTAGTTTAATTGTATATGGGATTAAAACAATTGAACGGTTCCAAAACCAACGGTATACTCTGCCTTAAAAGAAAAGGAAAATTGAACAAATATTTTACAAAAGTTAAATTCCATAATAGACGAAACTCAATTTGCATTTTATCCTGTTGATTGTACAGAGCTCGGACAAATCCTTCATGGATAAATGTCACTACCAACACATGGCTAATGCTCACTACAGCCGTGCAAAGGTGACTACTATGGAATACAACATCAGACATTTTGCTGGCAAGGTGTCATATGACATGACAGGTTTCTTGGAAAAGAACCGAGATGTATTGAAACCTGACGTTGTCTACATGTTCATCAGTAGCCAATCTCAGGTAAGGCTTCCAGAATGTTTGAAAACTAGTTGAAATATATTCTTTTGGTATATTGTATTTCGTTCGGTTGAACTGGGTGAATGAGAATGAAATGTTGTTCTTAATAATGGTAGCTATCACTCCATCGTGAACAGAGGGATACCGGAGCAGGTGAAAAAGGAGTATTTAAGGTGGTACAGAGCTGGCAGTAGCCATCTGCACACCGACAGGCTAAACTAAAATTTAAACCAATTATTATGACCATAAAAAAGCCATGTATGGCTGTGTAATTTCAACAATGATATAATGGTTGACAAAAATTACCAATATTATGCTATATATGCAGGGTTTTCCCAGAGTATTTTCTCGCAAGAGTTTTAATATCTGGTTTTTCACTACGCAGGATTAGCGCATCAGAGGGGGGTAACGTTACAAAGGAAAATAATGGTTACACGCACGGATGTTCTACGCTCCCTTTAACTGAATACATTGATAAATAAGTAATTGTTACACATTGTCAATATTAATAATTTATTCAAGAAGAAGAAGAAGACTAAGAAAAAAAAGAAGAAAAAGGAAAAGAAAAAAAGAACAAGACTAAATATAGAAGAAGAAGAAATAAAAGTGTCGGCAACATGCAATGCCTGTCTGTGGCCAACCCAATGTTGTTATATTGGTGTTAAGTGTATGTTATTGAGAACTGCTATTTGAACTCTCATTTTAAGAGTAGTGAAACTTTTATCCAATTCTGTGGTGAATTAACAGAGCTAGGGAGTTTAAACCTGGGCCCATGTTCATAGAGCTGCTTAAGCACACACATTTTCTAAGCACAACAAAATTATGCTTACCAGAATAAGGTTACCAGCCAAAATACTATGTCTTATGTACCATCTGTGTGACTGGTATCCTGCTCATTTTTGCTAAGCAGAAAGTTGATTAAGCAATATTTGATGAAGCTCTATGAAATTGAACCCAGGGGATTGTACGGAGTGATCCCAACAAATAGTTTTTCTCAGTCACATTTTGAGCCTCAGTTGGCAATATAAACACTTGCAATCTGTTTCTACCCCTAGTTGCCTTCTCATTTTATTTAATGTTTCCATTTTATTACATGTGTTTATCTATCTACTTAATATTTAATTGTTTACTTTTTTTGATTACTTTTTCTTTCATGAATGTTCTCCATTTGTTGTAATGTTTGTGTGATTTGTCTTGGTCAAATGAATAATAATAATGATAATCATAATGTAAAGTAAGTTACGAGGGCATCCAGAACTAAATACACTCACTTTGCTGACTGAAAATCTTAGTTTTTTCTTTAAGCACACTAATTTCCAAATAAGAATTTGTTTCTGTGACATAATGAATAGTGGTTGTTTGCTAATTAGTTTCCATATACCCACGCCCCTCATGAAAGGAAATGCCAATAGACAAAGTTGCTTCCATACACAGCCTACCAGAGAAATGCCTTTTCTATACCCCCCTGTTAACAGAATTTCTCCCCGGGGAGCTTTGTTTCTGATTTTGTCTTATTTGTCATATTCAAGTTCTGTTGTTGCTCAGAATGTGCATCCGTATGACACAACATTATTGGTTTGACTTAAAGAAGGGCTGTTAAGCAGTAGGTCCTGTGCATTAGGATGGTGTACCTACAAGTACCCTTTAACAAATAGCGTGCAAGAGTAGAATTATAAACCAATATATAGTGCTGGATTATCACACCTATATCTCCTATCAAAGCACTCAAAAATTTACAGCTGTATGCTGAGTTTTGTTTGAATTAAAGAGACTTGTTTGTATAGCATAGTACCTTTTAATCACAAATTCCGCAGAGCCATGCCAGAAACACTGGGGACCACTACGTATCTTATTGATAAGTATGCTGGGTTTTTTTTATTGATACACAACACATGGGACCTTCAGCTTTACTGTCCCAAAGGATGAAGTAGTTGTAGTCAACTCTCTCTCAAGGAAACAAGTGCCACTCGACCTACAAGACCCGAACCCTGACGCGGAATACAGTTGACATTAATGCAAATATAAATAATAAAGGCACTGAACACGTTTGGTAATTGTCAAAGACCAGTGTTCTCACTTGGTATATCCCAACATGTGCATAAAATAACAGGCCTGTGAAAATTTGGGCTCAATTGATCATCGAAGTTGCAAGAAAATGATGAAAGAAAAAACACCCTCGTTGTACAAATTTATGTGCTTTCAGATAGGAATAAAAGGCTTCAGGCCTGAAGTCTTTTATTATTTTAGTGAGAAATTACCTCTTTCTCAGAAACTATGTTACTTCAGAGGGAGTCGTTTCTCACAATGTTTTATACTATCAACAGCTCTCCGTTGCTCGTTACCAAGTAAGTTTTATGCTAATATATATTTTGAGTAATTACCAAACGTGTACAGTGCCTTTAAACATAAGGTGTGTTTTTATTCAAGATGATATCTGAAATGTTTGTGTCTCTGAGACGACAAGAGGAGCAGAAAACAGTGAAGATGAGTGGCGTACGGGGAGATAACAGCATGAGAAAGATGAGACCATCCACCGTAGCAACACGCTTTAATGAGTCCCTGCTCGATCTCATCACAACGATGACAAAGTGAGTGTCACCTTTAGTCATCTCAAATAGCGATGAGGTTTAATTGACAATGCAAGGCGCATTATTAGACCAATTTGGGAGACCATTTTAAGTTTTATGTAAGGGATAGTACATGGAAATAACATAATGTTTTTAGTAAGCTAACTTCTATTAAAAAAAAAAGGGTCTTAAAATTACTCCAGTAGATGAGGCCTTAAAGGGTGTGTACAACATTGGTAATTGTCAAAGACCTGTATCCAAACTCGATGTGACCCAACATATACATAAAATAACAAACCTGTGAAAGTTTAAGCTAAATCGGTCTTCGGAGTCACTGAGAAAACAGTGAAAAAAAACCTTATGTGATTTAACTTTTTTCAAACATCGGAATTTATCCTGCAGGATAAATACTATTATTTTACTCATTTCGTAAAAACTATGGCATTTCAAGCAAAACTATTTCAAGGGACCACCATAAGCATCTTTATACCATGTAAGTTATGTGCAAATCTGTGAGCATTTATTTTTTTCATTCTTACCAATGTTGTACACACCCTTTAAAGAATGCGTACCATACTACCTTGTCCATACGCCTGGTAAAAGTTTGTACTTAATGAATAATGAATTAGCTGAAAATGTTGTTTTCTTAATTGAAATAATGTTCTCGGGATTGCCCACAAAAACAGGCCTTGTATGTGACATCACTGATGGAACAAGAAATTAACAAAAAAATCTGAATTTCATTGCTATACCATAGGCGCATACTGTTGACATAGCACAAGTATTTTTTTTAATTTCTCATTCCACCAGTGACGGCATGGGCCAGGGTTGGGTTTGTGGGTATTCCTGGTGAGCAAATTTTAAACAGAACAGGTATATTTTCAAAACCTTCACATTGCATTAGACAAGGCAATGCGGCACACATATCCAAGTGCTTGAAGAGAGTAATAATAGTAATAGTGGCTTCTTATATAGCGCTCATATCCGTCACTCGGTGACGCTCAGTGTTTTTCTGCTCGGTATGTGGAGCTACGTTTCTTAAGTATGAGACCTACTCCTTTACATAGCACCATGTAATGATTTACAAGGTGCTGTGGCAGCCAATCAAACCAGGATCACCTGGGCGAACCCCTTCTCTTTTGTGCACTGGGTTCTTTTATGTGCATTACACAACACACGGGACCAATGGCTTTACGTCCCATCCAAAGGACGCAGCAATAATGGTTAAGTGTCTTGCTTAAGGACACAAGTGTCACGGCCGGGACTCGAACCCACACTCTGCTGATCAGAAACACCAGAGCCAATTGGTTCCGGTGCTCTTATCCGCTTGGCCACGACATGCCACGAGTAGATTGTGCTCAACTTCAGCTGACAGATATTCTTTATCGTCGCATCATTCTGGATTCTGGATTCACCTTGTGTAGCCAAAATCCTCATTGCTGTAACCAACGATCCTTACTGACATCATACCCGTTGTTTGTACAATCCTCACACCGTCTAACTCTTGTTTTACAGGTGCAACCCATTCTTTGTGCGCTGCATCAAACCTAACAGTGAAAAGGCAGCAATGCAGTTTGATACTGATCTGGTATTAGAGCAGCTTCGCTACTCTGGCATGTTGGAGACCATTCATATTAGGAAGATGGGATTTCCTATACGGATGAGCTTCTCACAGTTTGCTAACAGGTGATGATTACTTATATGAAGAGAGATCTTCATTCTAGGTCCTTATGGGACAAGTGAGAGCTGAGTTTCATTGCTATTTTCATCTATTTTATTTATGCTGGTGTATATGTAAAGGCTACCACTGTTTATGGCTTTTATGCTTTGTCTCCTTAGATATCGCTTCTTGATGGGACCAATCCCCTTCAGATCCAGCGTCAAGGAAATGTGCCGTACGATTCTGGTCAAGGCAGAAGGCAGCGCTAGTAAAGACTTTGTCATGGGAACATCCAAGGTACTGGTCTGGAATGTTTTGTTTTTGTTTTGACAAAGAAGCTAAGAGGAGACTTTTGGGGACGATAGGTGGCAGCAGTAAGGTCTATAATTGTTCGAGGAAGTATGTGCATGCTCAGAAGTAAGGAAGTAATGAAAAGTTAACTTGAATATCTGCTGCTTAGTCCTTCATTGCAGAACTTAAACTCTGTATATTGAAACAAAAATGGGTTGATTGAGACATCATGATGTAAACAAGGTTTGTCTCTTCTTGACATAAAATCTTCGAACACCTTAAGCCGGCCTCAGGTCGACCTTGCATCAACAAAAAACAGTCGGCGACTGACTTCCAGGATCACACTGCGCCTATAAGCTAAGACCATCGGGACCTTTTCAGTCGGCAATTATTTAGAACCTGAGCGTAACTGCGATGAATTTAAGACAATCAGAAACAGTCGCCGCTCGAAAAAATTAACAGTCGCAAGAGTAGAACAATTTCAACTTGTACGACGTGATCCCGACGGTCGGGAACCAATCGCAGTCGACCTGTGAGTATTTGGGACATCGTGCGTGCGCAAGAAAATCGTAGGTCGACCTGAGGCCGGCTTTAAAGCAAATATACAACATTGGTAATTGTCAAAGACCAGTATCCACAAACCTGTGAAAGTTAAAGCTAAATCGGTCTTCGGAGTCATGAAAAAACTGTGAAAAACTCCATTATATATTTTCACTGTTTTCAAACATCGGATTTTATCACCAGTGATAAAGACTAATAGTTGTACTCATTTCCTAAAAGCTGTAGCATTTCAAGGGAAAACTATTTCAAGGGAAATTTTCTACCATGACCATCTTTATACCATTAAGTTATGTGCAAATCTGTGAACATTTATATTTTCAACCTTACCAATGTTGTACGCACCCTTCAAGTGGGCAAGGAAAATGGCAGTGTCTTGTTGGTCTGGATGAAATGATCATGGAAAGGTTCAGGGAATCTAATTTTGATCATGATTTAAGTGTTAACATTTTGTCCCAATGAAATAAGTCCGTTTTCAAATCAAGCAAGTTAGGATGTGGCTATTGCCATTGGCAGTACCGACAACATTTAAGAATAATTAGCCTTTTGAATGATCTGGCCAAACACACTGCTGGAGTTTTCAATTGTGGCATAACAAAAAAGTAATAATGATTTGTCTTCGGCAAACAGGTCTTCATGAGGGAATCTCTGGAGGCTGATCTCGAGCTGCAGCGCTCCCGCGTGGTGCGCCACGCCATCGTCACCATCCAGAAGTGGGTTCGTTGCTACCAGATGAGACAACGTTACCTAAGGCAACGGGAAGCAGCCATACTTCTCCAGTCCCAAGTCAGGATGATGGTAGAGAGGCAAAGGTTCATGAAGATGAAGAGGGGGATGATCTTGATTCAAGCATTGCAACGAGGAAGGATGCAGAGGAGGGTATACCGAGAGGTATGTCAGGGGAGCACTTGATAAAAGGAAGCACAGAATAGGTTCCCCAAAATGTGGCGTGTCATGGCCGAGTGGTTTAAGAGCACCGGATTCAAGCTCTGGTGTTTCTGATCAGCAGATTGTGTATAGCCTGCCCGATATGGGGCAGAGGGTCCCCCCCCCCCAATGTTCCCATACTAAAACACACTATTTTCCTCTTGTATGGAACTCCCCCCCCCCTAAAATCCTCAAAAGAATTCCTGAGATTCAAAGCACACAATGAAGACACAATAGGGGAGTACACTATGCCCCATATCGAGCACCAATTGAGATTGTGGGTTCAAGTCCCGGTCGTGGCACTTGTATCCCTGAGCAAGATGCTTTACCATAATTGCTTTGTCCTTCGGATGGGACATTAATCCGTAGGTCCCGTGTACTAGGATTGGTAGTGCATGTAAAAGAACCCAGAACACTTATCGTGGAAGAGTAGGGGTTAACCCCTTGTGTTTCAGGTTCACATACATAACAAGCACCTTTGTTTACAGGTTTCCTCGGGCTTGTGAGCTACATGTGTACAGTGATTAAGTTCTTTTATGAGGCATCCTTGGTTTCATTACCAGAAATATATAATAATAATGTTAATACAAAATATAGAACACTGCTCTGGATTTATCAGAAAAGGAAGTAAACAAAATGTTTAACTTTTACTGAAAGCTAACATTGTTCAGTTTAAACTGATACCATGAGCGTGTCATGGTGGAGCAGTCTAGATTACTGAACTCAAGTTCTGATGGCTGAGTCATCTGAGTGTGGGTTCGAATCCCGGTCATGACACTTGTGTTCTTAGGCAAGACACTTGAGTATAATTGCTTCTCATCACCCGAAGTAAATGGATACCTGCGAGGTTACCTGGTGATGTGAATGATTAGCAACCTGTGTGCCCATTTGGCTGCCAGTGCTGCATACTCTTAGTCCTAAGGAGTAGAGATGGTGTCAGGAAAATATAGGGCCTAATGAACCAAGTTAAGTTATAGTATAAAGTGCTTTGATTTAATGTTTAAATAGCCTAATTACATAGCTGTCAAAAATATTCCTTCTGAAATGCTGCCATCTCTGAATATTTTGTCTGTAAACTTTGTTCTTGTTTTTCTATCACCATAAATTTCAATGCTAAGCTATAGGCTATTTAGATTTGTATCGAATAACAGACAGTGAAGTTACTCTTCCATCAACCATGTCTGATCAAGTTATATATCCCTTCTTTTTTTAGCGAGTGAGGTGGTGTATGCTTTGATCAGTAGACCTATTAAGAAAAATCACATGCAAAGTGACAGCAAACATTACTATGGCATTATCAAAGCATCAATTCAAAGTGCACTGTTTAATTTTCTTTACTTTAAAGGAACATTACAGAATTGGTTTTTGCTAACAAAACAGTTGCTGGCAGTGTAAGCACTTTATATAATCCACCATATACATAAACTGACAAACCTGTAGAAGTTTGAGATCGATCGGCCATCTTGGTCACGAGAAAATAGTGAAAAACCGATTACACATTTGCATGTGTTATACAATGCATGAATAAAACGCTCATGAGCGATACTCCTATCAGAAATTAGTTTTATTTATTTCTCATCAAATATGGCATTTCAGACAGAAATATTTCTAGGGATGTTTTCTACTATCATCATCATTAGACCGTGTAAGTTTTATGTAGATCTGTGATCTTAAAGAAAATTTTAATTACCAGTTCTGTAACATTCCTTTAAATATTAGAGCTAACCTAGGCAAAGAGGCAGCTTTGCAAACATAGCTTTGATTGACTGTGGGGTTTTTCTTGCTCCTATAAGATGCTTGTAAGACACAAGAAGATGATGGAAGAGAAGTTGAAGAGAGATGCTAAGGAAAGAGTCAGGAGGAAAGCGGAGGCTGCAATCAGAGCAGAAGAGGAAGCCAGACAGGCTAAGCTTACAAACATCTCACTCATTGAGATCCCTGCAGACCTTGCTATTTGCATGGACAAACTTGCAGGTAAATGAAACTCAAAACACCTGTGAATTGTTCCAATGATAGTTGATTGTTTCCTCATTATGTATTACGCATTTTGTCAAGGTAAACCTACAGAATTGTATTTGGAAATGCTTGCCGTCTTAAATTTTGTTTGATTTTGGGTTGAACAAAGAAAAATTGACTAGAGCGGGATTTGAACCAACGACCTCCGGTTTAACGTGCCGGCGCTCTACCAATTGAGCTATCTAGCCCTATGTTGGCGGTCTCCCTGTTTTGTCGATATCTTCGTTTGGGGGGTGCCAGTCAGAAGCCATTCAACCACAAACTGCCGTGTAGCCAGGGATCACACCCAAGTATACGATACAAGATATCAAATAATAAACCACAAGGGAAACTGACTTGGTAAACTTTTAAATGATTTTGGGTTGAACAAAGAAAAATTGACTAGAGAAATTTTGTTTGGTAAAATTACTCATAATATGGTGACGGATTTTGTTCAAACTCAAAAGTTCTGTGCAACTTTGATTTGATTTGATTTTGTTTGTTGGTTGTAACTTTGCTCTGATATAATAGGTTGGAGCAACCCTCATGGTGAGAGGAACTTGATGAAGTGTATCGGTCCGGTTGTCCATGAGGACGTGATGTTCAGCTTCCCTCTAGACATTGATGAGCATCCACTCTCTAGATATGTCAATATCTACTTCAAGGTGATAGCTTCATTTCTCATAGTTGTATATAGACGATGTGACCTCTGACGTCACTCGAAAACCATAACATGATGCGCGCGCATGTCGCCGGGCAAAACCTTTGTGTACTTGACAGCCAGCTAGCTAGCTAGTCGTTAACTTCTTGTCATTCGTCATGAAAGTACACGCAATCTTACCATGAGTACGCGTCTTCTTGCCCGGCGGAACATGACTTGGACAGTGTTTTGTCAACAGAGGACGGTTTGAATGTAAACAGAGGTCACATCGTCTATACTAGGAAGTGTTTTAGGACTCAACTACATGGCTCAGACCCGGATTCAGACTTGACACTGAAGACTATCTCACAATTCACGTAATTTTCAATCATACCTTTTATGAAAACGATATTTGATACATAACTTAAATGCTAATTTTCTATCATCATGGCCAGGAATATTTTGTTATGGCATATACTCCAGCAAGTTTAATACTCATAGGACAAATTTATAATTGTCATTTCTAATTCTGAAAAGTGTTCCATCATTTAAATCAACTGTTCAGTGTAATTATTTTTCAAATGATTGAAACGAGTGGCTTGTGATTCTGACTTAAAGAATTTGACTTGTGACTCGATCCAAATGACTTGAAACTCGTACTCACACTCGATTCAAGACTTGACTCGGACTCAACGTCAAAAAATGTAGCATTTTCTTTTTTAGTCCAATTAATGCGCTTTACACACTTCCTAAAATGCATACCTGCTTTGCATGTAGCAGTGCTTGTGTCTTTGGAGGATGACAAAACATGCATGAAGCTCCCTTGTACTTGGTTTGAAAAATATTCAAACATCTCTAATTAGGATTTATTCTTTAACACTGTAATTCAGTTTCAAATAACAAGTACGTGTATACTTGTTTCTGACCTCTGCTACAATAATTTAGTAGTTTTTAGGTAAACCTTGACCAATAAAATCAATAAATAAGATAGATGTAAGTAACAACAACATGACAGCAGAAAGCATTGAGCAAAGAGTTATTTCTAACCACGTCGGTGCTGAGCAATACTGAACTAATATTTCACATTTACAATACACAACCTACATCAATATTACATTGATACTTTATACAGACTGATGATTCCTTCTTGTTTGCACCCAGGGGTATAAATGGGTACCTGCGAGGGTAGAGGTTGATATTATGTTTGAAAAGCCTTCGGAGCGCCACGGCAGCTCAGGGCTGTATAATCCCCAGGGAGCTGAGAAAGTTTACAGGAATGTTATTGGCCCAATGACCAGGGCACTAATGTAAAGCGCATTGAGACGTTATTGTGAAATGGGCTGTATAAGAACTAGTTATTATTATTATTATTATTATTATGATTTCATTACAGACGCCTCATTTTGGTGCAGCCATTGAACCCATCAACACCGGCTTCCATAAACTGAATGAGATTGAGGACCAAGAGGCAGTAGCCATCTTCAAACTCATTTTACGCTTCATCATGGAGGAGGGGCACAGCAAAGACAAGGAGGTTCTACTGGGAAACTACATTGCACAAAAGGTGAACATCTTCAACAATGTCAGTTGTTAGTAGGTCGTTGCCGAGTGGTCTTGCGCATCAAACTCAAGTTCTGGTGGCTAAGTCATGAAAGTGTGGGTTTTGAATTCAATCATGACACAATTGTGTCCTTGAGCAAGACACTTGACTATAATTGCTTGTCATCACCTAGGAGTAAATTGGTACATACAAGGGTAGAGGTTGTTGATGTGAATGATTAGCAACCTGTGCGCCCATTTGGCTGCTGGTGCTGCATATTCCTAAGGAGTTGAGTAGGCTTCAGGAACGCTTGATAATAGGTCACAACGAGAAGGGGTTGTTCTAGTGTAAGGTACTGTGGGTTTCCTAATTGGCTTAAAAAGGCAAATTAGACTTGTTTTTACTGTTATTATATTATTACTTTCATCTTAATTATGTCTGCCTAGTGGAAAAAAGGAGATGTCGTTTTCTCCATAAGTAAAGAAATTACGGTCTTTGATCTACTTCTCTAGCAATGAGGACTATTCCCAAAGGCTTCTCAAAATCTATAACTCCAGTAGGGGCTTTTTCATTTTATTTCATTTATTTATTAATTCTGGTTGTGAAGTCAAGTACTCTCAGAAAAGCAAACTTAATCACTATACAAGCCAACAACCCCAATGGAGAGAAGACAAAGAACGAAATTTCAGGTCTAGATGTGGAAGGAAAACCCTGGAGAAATACTCCAGGGGAAACCTACTTAATTAGGTAGGGACTAAAAACCCAATCCACATAGTGGCCCCGGTGGGATTCGAACTGAGGTCCCAGAGATAGAAGGCGAGGAAAGATACCACTATGTCAACCCAACTGACCAAAAGGTGGAGACGCTATCATTCCAACATACCTCCTAACATTTGGATCCTAGAGTGAGACCTTTTAGTCAGCAATAGCGAGGTTTCGCAAGCGTACGGATACGGATACAGATACAGATTTGATAACCGTATCCGTTCTCGTTGGATGCGCATCAGATTTTGTTTCGCAATCATAGAGTTATGTGTCGGACATAAAGTATAGACACACGTTGGCATAGGCTTTGTGAGCAAAACAAATCTAACAACATTTTGTGTGTGTTTTTGTTACATTGGAGAATTTTGAATGAATATTATTTTTGTTTAACTGTTCGTTTTTTCAGACCCACACTTTTCGTTTGTAAGAAAGTTTCAAACAAGCACGGCAAAATAGGGATCCTATTTATACTGCATTTTCCCCATATTTTGCCTACAAATGATTAAAACAATTCTATCTATATCATGAATAACACCTTTAATATCAATACCGGGGAAAATTGTTTTAATCTAGGGCAAAAATACAACTAAAATCAGCGAAAACGGTATCCGTTTTTTAACGTACGTGTATGAGCTACGGTGTGCGTTGTTAACGTCTATGCAAAACAAGGAAGTCCTGGTTACGCGTCACGTGAACACATAAAGTGTTGACGTATTTGTATTTGTATCTGTATATGTATCCGTAGCCTTGCGAAACCTCTCTAATGACTCTCACCCCTGTGTGATTAAAGTTGGATGTGTTTGTTTATTTTCAGGGAATGAGTAACAAAGCATTATGTGATGAGATATACAGCCAGCTTTGTAATCAGACCTGGGGAAGTATAATTGACCAAAGAGCAAAGGAGAGGGCATGGCTGCTCATGGCCAACTTACTGAGTGCATTCCCTCCCTCTAAGAGATTCTACAAATACCTCCTCAAGTAAGACCTTGTAAATATATTATCCTTTTAGGAGATATACCCATTAGCCCTTTAGAGAACCACAAGCAGCTTGTAGCAAACTATACCCATAGTGGTCACAAGATTTGACTTATTTTCACTCAATCCTAAAAGGTCAAAATAAAGATCATGCCCTGAATTGATATTTTCATTTTTAACGTTAACAGAATCAATGTATTTGTTTACAACAACAAAATTGTATTATTTTCCAAGACTTTTTTGGTGATTGTTATACAGAAATGATGGTCTCTAAAAAGTTAAATGTATCCATGTTCTATCAATTCTATTCTTTAGAACGTACGCTCTTTTTTATTGGTCCATTTGTGAGGAACATTTATACTAATATTGTGCCTGTGTGGCAGGAGATTCTGTCCCCCCGGAGATTCGGTCCCCCTATACGGCGAACTGTGTACAAACTTCTTTTGATAGCGCCCTCTTTTGAATCCTCCTCCTCCAGCCAATGTTCCCGTATGGGGACAGAATCTCCTGGGGAACAGATTTCCCTGGGACACCTGCACCAAATCATGCCTCTTTAAACTTTTCTCTCAAATCATACAAAAGGTACGTATCAGACCATGCCTACGATGGCTACAAATCCCACTGCCATCAGAAGCTTCTAATGTGTGACCCACAAGCTCTGGAGTTCCAGATTCCTCGTACCTACCCACCATGTCTCCTGGAGTGGAAGGCTAACAGACAACGCTGCAGTATGGCTCTTCTAGCTGAGACTGCTGATGGTGAGGAGATTCCAGTCATGGTTAATTCCTGGACCACGGGGGAAGACTTTGCCAAGACGTTGCTCCAGAAAAAGTAAGTTTCAGGAATTTAACCCTGGTTTCACTTCTAACTGTAGAGCCATTTTTAAGTATCATTTCTGCAAACTTTTTCAAATTCCTTCAGAGAACTGTATATTTTACTTAACTTTCTATAATGAAACAAGTTATTCACAATCTCACATATATTGTAGTGATTGAATTCTTATTGTACTTCTTGTCTCGTTGAAATTCCTGTAGATTTCACAAGTGATTTATTTTGACAGTGTCATCATAAATTGTTATCCGCTTTGCTCATTTGAATGGTTAATATATGTATTTTAACGAATAGATTGTGTCACAAATCATAGATGAACAATATTTCCGACTTCACAGTGTCTCACTCCTTAGAAAAACACAATTAAAAATAGGTGCAGTAATTCTTTATGAAGTAAAACAAAATCAAACTCCAGTTTAACGACCAAACACTTATTAAAGCACTCAGACAATATTGGTAATTGTCGTAGACCATTATCTTCACTTTATGTGACAAAACATATCCATCAAACAACAAATCTGTGAAAGTTGAAGCCCAATCAGTCATCGGAGTCACAAGAAAATAGTTTTTAAACATCGGGTTTTGGACTTGCAAGATCAAATCTAATTGCTTTACTAATTTCTGGAAAACTACAGCATTTTAGGCAAAAATATATCATGAAAAGTTTCCCATTATGACTATCTTTGTACCAAGTCATGTGGAAATTTGTGAACATCTATTTTTCTGATCTTACCAATGTTTTTACACATTTGTTTTTTCTGTCAACATAATGCTGACTTATAGGCAAAATTATCAAGAAAGATACAATAAAACTCACCTGTGAAAGCTTCAGATAATTAAATGCAGTGTCAATAACATCAAGAACGTCAAATCCATCCATATTTAGTGAGGTGACAGCGGGTACTACAAAGAAACTCACAAACAGACACTACAGAAATTTGAATCTCCAAATGTCGCCATTAGGCGATCTTTGGAGCTTCAGAACTTACAACATACTTTTATTTATTTATAATCAACGAGGGCACTTCAGACAAAATAATTTCACAGAATGCTTACTACCATTTCCGTCTTTATAACAAGTGGGCTTTCGGATAAACATAACACAAATTGTTTTGCGGGGTCTTTACCAAAGTATAACCCTACCTTTAACGGTTGTCTACTTAGGGGCATAACCAAAGCGTGCCATGGATGGTCCGTACACATGATGGATGATAAAACTCGTTCAGAGCTGTCAGGATTTGACTACATCATGGATCTCATCTCTGAGCTGGAGATCTCACCAGACTTTCCAGTCTGTGAGTCACATTTCTTGGTTTCTTCAGAGGTGGTGCAGGATAGGTTACCAAAGCGAAAGTTTAAAATCATACGAAAGTAAGTAACTCTTGAATTCTTATTTAGGATTTGAGGCATTGCATGGTGGGTATCCATTGTATATTTGGCTTGCGGTAACACCATGTGTATATCTACTTTGACGATGACTAGAGCAAGCTAGTCGAAACCTTGAGACCAATCCAAGAACTGACTCCGCGGTAGTACAGTTAATTACGATCCTATAAGCTAAAGTAGTAGTCCCAGCCTAATTCTATACCTTCCGCCCAGGTAATAGTTAATAAACAGGACAGTTCTTTTCAGAACTGAGAAGTCTCCCGAACACCCGAACAATCTACTCCGCGGTAGTAGAATTAAGCAAGACAGTTCTCTAAGAACAAACTCTACCTGGCAAGTAGATACACACATGGTGTTACCGCAAACCAAATAAATATATTGATACCTCACCATGCAATGCCTCAAATCCTATATATCTACTTTGCTGTGTAGATTTTTTTTCTTTGAGAACTTGTCTTGCTATATTCTACTGCTGCGAAGTAGATTTAGGAATTCAGGAGACTATTCTACTGCCCGCAGAGTAAATTTTCGGAACTCGGGAGACTACCAAGTTCTGAAAAGAACTGTCCTGCTTCCTAACTACTACCTGGGCAGAAGGTAGGAAATCGGTCGGACTACTACTTTCGTGTAGTGGATCAGGGGGACTTCTCGTTATTAACTTCACTGCCGCAGAGTGAGTTCTTAATTGGTCTCATCGTTTGGACTAGCCTGCTCTAGTCATCGTCAGCAGACTTGAAATTATGTCACAAAAATAATGTCATTGTGTTTTTCCAAGTTTCTGAAAATAATAAGAATAATAGGCATTTATTAGGCACATTTAAACATAGTGCATTACAATAATACTACCCTTGTTCATTTGGGACAAAGCTACAGTATTCCAATGTTTTCTGTATTTACCTGAATGTTTTTCCTTCAAACGTCACAGGGGTCTCTACTTTACAAGCTTGCTTTTCAGTGATTCTTACCACTTGATATCACCTCTTTGTGCAAGTTGATTACTGTGTTCTCATGTGGTACATATTAAATGAGTAGAAATAAATGGATTGATTGGTGTAATGGCATTTCAATTGTCCCTTCCTCCGACCCCTACCCCAGCCCACAATTGAGCATTTCCTGGTTTAAGTTTTACAACTCTTATAGAAATTTTAGTTCGCTATGATAATGATAATAATAGTAATAGGCATTTATGAGGCGATTTTTAAACATTGTACCAGAGTGCCTAACACAACTGCTTATTGGACCTTAAGCATTCCTGAAACCATCTTAACTCATTTGGAGTATGCAGCACCGGCAGCCAAATGTGTGCACAGGTTGTTAATCATTTACATCACCAATCTTTAACCGCAGGTTGATGATAAGAATCATAGTTATAGATTCAAATCTACATATTATATTTCAAAAAGAGATTTCATTGTTTATTTTAGCAAGTTTTTGAACAAACTCTAGTTTCTTGATGGAAACATTTACAGCAAAACATTCTTTCCTCTCAGAATGGTCTTTATAGGAACTGTTATTTTTGTTTGCCAAGCTTTCTTGTACCTTTCTCTTGTTAGTCATTCTAAATCTAAGGATTTGTTTTTCTGGGGGAGGGGGTAGTTGGGCATAGGCCTATAAACCGAGCTGTCAAATCAATGCTAATTTTCTCTGTCAATACTAACAATGGGCATTCAGGTTGGCTTTTTAGTAGTTTCTTCCCTGCCTTTCAACCCCAGTGGACCCTGGTTCGAATCCCACAATGGATCCTTGTATGTGGATTTGGTTTTCAGTCCCTATCTGATTGCATGAGTTTTCCCCTTAGTTGGGGTTTTCTTCCTAAATCTAACCTGAAATTTGTTCAACATCTTCTCTTTGATTTCTTGTATTTTCATGTTTATGGGTTACGGTACAAGGCACTTTTCAGGGTTTCCTGGTTTCATTACCAGAAAAATAGAATAATAATAACAGTAATAATAATGAACTTAACGTTATATCTTGTAGCAACTTGGCTCAAATTGATGCCCTACTTGAGATGGAACCTGGTGCTTTGAACTTAAGCATCCCCCCACCGCCAAACTTCTCTCCACCTCCCCCACCCTTACCTCCTCCAGTAACCACAGCCCAGTCTACCACCAGAGAGACCAAGTCAAGGTGGTCTGCCAAAGGGCAACGACCAACGTCAAAAACCGATGAAGTAGAGTATGCATCAAACATTTCGAATGCCAAACCTACAGAGAAACGGTCTAGTAAGCCACTCTTCCCTGGTCACATTCACATACCAGAACCAGACTATGATGATGATGTAGCTGACCAAGGGTAATAAATTACTCTGCTGTTATTTGATGTCAAGTTTTTATAGTTAAGATTTGTATTCATTTCAAGATTGATGTCTAAGAATGCACACAGAAATGTTTCCTTGAAGTAGTGACAAGAGTTTAAATATATATTGTTGTGTTGAAAAAGTATGTGTAGTTTGAGCGACTAGTGTACTACTACCTTTCAAAAACTGGAATAGAATGATCAAAAGCATTTTGCAGAAAGTCTTCAATTGCCTTATTTGTAAGAAGCATTGACTGTTGAGTACTCTCACTGGAATACATCCATTACGTTTCAGAACATAATTTGTGTCAGTTAATTCTCAAATTTGTATTTCTCACAGCACTGTGCCAAAAAGAAAATTCTTTAAATTTTGTTTCACTCACAAGATCTAGAGCAGCTGTGTGCGAAAAAAAATTAGTCTCAAATTTGTATCGCTTGAGCAGCTGTTTGCAAAAATATTGTTCTTAAAATTTGTATCACTCACATGGGCATCTCTCTGCAAAATTGTATCAAGATTTTGTATCGCTCACATTAGCAGCTCTCTGCAAAGTTGTACTATCTCAATTTCAAATCACTAACAAGAGCAGTCCTTGCTAAAATGCTGTATATAAGTTTGGAAAGTAGTGCATTCTGCTGTACCAGCCAGGCTCCTAGTTGATGATACCCATGCCTACATCCTTCGGACTGTGAAGGGGTTAACCCTGTTTCAGCCCCAGGAGTAGGTGGCAACGGGCCCCTCGTGACAGTTAATTTGGGTCGACAGCCCAAATCAGTTAAGTGTAGCCCTCCATTGGCGTGATACTCCAGAGGAGTCGTTGCCAATTATTTATCCAGATCCAGAAGTGGCCGTCCGGCCTTGTGAGTAAGGCGATATCTCATATAAAAAAATCTCAGTGCTGTTGGACAACCGGGATAATTTTAGCAAGATGTGATGTTCTTGTGGTTTGAAACAGAGTGTAAAGTCTCTGTTCGGTGATACGTTTTTCTACCACTGACACGTTATCATCAAATATTGTATTTTTTAGGGATAATGTGTACGATGACACTATGGCAGTACCTGTAAGTCCAATTCATCCCACCATGGACTCTGACCCCAGTGATGATGAGAGCATCAACTCGGATCACACCACTGGTCATTACATAAGGAGTGTATCAGTTCCTCTTAGTGACTCAAGACATCGACTAGATGACTATGTAGACAGGTTGGTAGATAATAATCGGTTTTTATATCGCGCTTTACACACCCGGGGCGTCTCAAAGCGCTTCTAACAATATTACTCCTGGTCACTGGTCCATTTATTTCATTCCTTAAACCATCTCAGCTCCCTTGAGAGTATACAGCCTGTGCAACAAATATGCGCTACTAAGCTAAATCAATCACAAGAACCATCTCTGCCCTCACAGGTACCCATTTTACCCCTTGGGTGGAGAAGAGAAGCAATTATAGTTAAGTGTCTTGCTCAGAGACACAAGTGTCACGACCGGAACTCGAACCCACACTTTGCTGAACAGAAACACCAGAGCTTGAGTTTGGTGTTCTTATCCGCTTGGTCACGACACCCCACAATCAGTCAGGGTCTTCCTCTCTGATCGTGCTTTCGTTCAGTGTGTTTCTTATAAAAAAAATTAAAAACCATCCCCTGTTCTTTTAAGCTGCTCGGACTTCAGTCAAACACCTCTTGTTAATGTTGTTTGGGGGTGGTTTTTGTCTTCTTCTTCTTCCTGTCAACTCTTCTCTACAGCATAACTCAAGATTAAAATTGAATTGAACATTAATTGAAACTCATCAGACAATTGAACTTCAATATCAACACGGCACAAACTGTTTTAATAGATGTTAATTTTGCATCGGGGGAAAAGAATATCATTCATTTTTTTGCCCTTATACCGATGTGTATTAAGCACTGTATACTCAGTACTTTTCTGAGTTCTGTGGGGAAAAAATCAACAGGCATATCAATCTGGTGGGATTCGAACCCATGACCTTTGCCATGCTAGAGCAGATGTCATACCACTAGACCACTGAGCTAGCCAAATGGCTAGCCGAGGCAGTTCGAATCCTATATTTTAGCAGTGAGTACCGCAAGGATTTAATAGATGTAATTTTGCATTGGCGAAGATTCCCACGTCACTATCATCGACTTACAGTAAATCAAAGTTAAATGTTTATTAAAAAAAATGTTAAATCGTGAACCACACAATGGATTTGTACAATCTATACATCATCGGAAAGTGCTTTTAAAACTACACAGATGTGTTACGACAACCTGATGGCCCATAGGGAGGGCAATGAGAGTGCTCATGGTGAAACTAGAAAGGACTTGAGTCTATTTTGAAACACAACGAGGGATTAACATTGGAAGAGAGATAATGGAAGATCATTCCAGTTGACTGGGCCTGAGTAATATTACTGTGTCTTTAGTAGTTTTGTTTTTATATGGCTGAAAAATTCTATATTCAATACCCGACAGCCTTTTGCTTGAGAAAATCTGATTATCCATTTGTTTTCTCTCTTTAATTGCAGATTATTTAATCCTGTCCTTGAGATGAATGAAACCTCTGATCTAGCCAACCTACAGAAGCTGAATAAATCCCTTAGGGGTGGGGGGCGATCCCCTGTACCAGCACCGCCCCCTCCTCCTCCCTTACCACCATCAATGACCATCCCAGGTAGGAATTTCTTCATATTAATGACAAAGAATTAAAAAAAAAAAGATTTTGCATTATGATTAGCTTCCTTCTTCTTTTGAAACTTCTGTACTCTTCTTTAAATTGGCTGAAATTGGCTGAAAGTTTTTATTTTGCCATGACAAATCTTCAGACTTGTCTTGCCAGCTTATTTTTCAATCCTATGATTAAATTAACTGTTGAATAATCCCTAACTCTACTAAATGTTTA
Organism: Plazaster borealis; assembly: GCA_021014325.1. Classification (NCBI taxonomy): domain Eukaryota; kingdom Metazoa; phylum Echinodermata; class Asteroidea; order Forcipulatida; family Labidiasteridae; genus Plazaster; species Plazaster borealis. Next base: position 28,093,893 of record CM037475.1, read on the forward strand.
AGATCGCTTCAACTTTAGTCATCACAAAACTCACATGGTGTATATATACCTAAACCTTTGTAGACAAAGTTTTAAATTTGACTTTAATGAATTGCCCTAAACACCAATTAACACCTGATTGTTATTGCCAGTGGTGTAACCAGCCCCCTCACATAGAACCCTTTCCCCCTCTTCTTGCCCCTCCCCCTCTAATTGAGATTGAAAAAAGCATGAATTAATTGTTTGATACATGAAATAGCCTACAAAACACAAATACACAACAAATTATGTCTTTGCCTCCCACTTGCCCTGCTTGCAAGATTTGTTTTCCCACAAACTTTTTGTCCCCCCATACGGGAAATTAACATGGGCTGGAGGAGGATGATTCAAAAGAGGGTGCTATCAAAAGAAGTTTGTACACAGTTCGCCGTATGGGGGGAGTGACCGGGACAACAAGTTCGTAGGAAAAAAAATCTCGCGCCCTGCCTCCCCCCAAATGAAAATGTCTGGTTACTCCACTGGTTATTGATAACCTTACTAGCAAGACTGAAATCCTTTTGACATGAAAAGATTTAGCCAGGCGCGGATCCAGGGGGGGCGTGGGGGCGCACGCCCTCCCCTTTTTCATATAAAAAAAATAAAAAAATGAGGGAGAAAAGAAAAAAAGAGGGAGAGAGAGAGAAGGGGGGGGGGAGAAATGGGGAAGGGAAGATTTTGCTGCTTGGTATATTTTCACGCCCCCCCGTTTGGAAAATCCTGGATCCGCCCCTGTTAGCTACACAGGAGAGAAGAGAAGAAATAGAAATTATCTACAACTATATCTGATACATAAAGCTACTCTTATATAGTTGCAATCCACCTGACTTGATCATTTCTAAATAATAATAATGCTGCAATACACTATAACTACAGTACATGGCCGAAAATCACCAAACAGGAACAAACAGTCACAAAGTTCAGGTATGATTGGTTACTTATAGTCTAGCAAAACTACTAAGCAATATGTAGCAGACAGTTGAAGTCAATGGTAGTAAGACTATCTACTTATCGATTCTCTTCGTTCATGGAGGGACATAAGGCCACATGAAATAACCATTGAAAACATCCTTGCATAAACTTAAAATTTGTGCAACATTGCGGGCTCCAAAAGCCAAAAATTGAAAAGAGAATAAATTTCAAAGACTATCAGTTGCAGAGGATGAGATCCTGTTTCGGGACTGAAGTAGTTCATACAGGTTGAATTGAGTCAGTTTATCTTGATATCTAGCTTCTACTAAAAAAATTAAAAGACAAAATTCACAACGCAATTTTTGTACCTGTGCTGGTAAACTTTGCGACACAAGCATGTGAACAATCAAATTAGGTCTCCGATGTTTTACTGAGCGCTATTTATAACAGTCTGTAAAGAGCTACCCTAAAGCCTGATTTTCAGGTGGTTTTTGTTTGGGGGTTTTTCAAAATGAAACTATAAACCTATAAAGTTTCTTTTGGGAAATTAAATTCACCAAAAATTTACTTTTTTTCAAGATTGTTCAAGTAGAAACAGATGTTTTGCAAAGACAGTAGAATTGTTTAATGACTTAAACAAAATTGTTCTTGAACATTTAGAGTACTAACCATTTATGCACATAGGTAGTCAAATAATTATATTCTTAGTTGGTGTAGTTTTGAGTAGATAAATCAAGATTATTTTAACCATGTAGTGTAACCTTGTGGATCATCAAACACAATATCTTCAATGTAGGACAGAAAGAGAGTAACACCAGCCCTCCCTTCCCTTCACCTTAGCAGTTTGTGGTCCCTGACATTGTCTCTTCATAATGAAAATCTCTAGCTTTGTTGAATGCACAAAGCATGGATTACATTTCTTAACATTGTTACTTGGCACCAAGAGTGTAGCGACCACAGAGGGATCTTGAGAGGGATGTTGAGGTACAGCCTCCCCACCATGGGCAGCGCACCGTATCGATACCTCTCGTCACTAACCCCTGGAAGGGAAACACTGAAAATCAACGCTGATTGGATCACCAAAAGTGACTGCTTTGCGCACATGCTTGTTAAAAATATTCAAGCATTTGTAAGGCGCTCGTCGGGCGCTTAGTATGCGCGTGTAAAAATGCACGTATTTCGTTGCAATACATTTCAAATGAATCATGTTTTTATATGGTCTCCCTAAAATGCATACAGTTAGACGTATCACAAGATCAAAAAAGAATGGGAGGGGCCAATTGCTCTATGACTTAATGCGTATTTTGACAGCGCGCTCTGCGTAGTCTCTAACACAGAATGGATCAACCACATGGCTTATTAAAATATCCAATGATATATTTGGATACTTCAAAGTCACACTTTTAGGGGTTATGATCGAGCAAGGCATTCTGGGAAAGAAAACAAAATGGCGTGGCGAGATCATACACCATTGAGAACGAGGTTGGTTGAGGTTTAGCCTCAAGTTGACATTTTAGTAATCTAGACCATCCCCGGCTCATGTTACTCTATTTGTCCGACATTGAGAATATCTTAATAAGTAGAAAAGTCCTTAATCCAGTAATAACTATTTTACTAACACATGTAGGTTACCCTAACATGGCACCTAACCCTGTGTTGACTCATGGAATGATGCAACCAACCATGCCAGCCATGCAGATGCCCATGACTATGCCGGCTGTTATGCCAGCCGCAATGGCCACTGCAATGCCCGCTGCGATGTCAGGTAACACTTAAGGCTGAATTTTCAACGATTGTGTTTCATTGGTATTTTGAATTTACCTTCTTTTGCTATGGCTGTGTCTATTGGCTTCAGTGGCAGTTAATAATAATAATAACCAGTTTTATATAGCGCTTTTCACTCCCGAAGGGCGTCTCAAAGCGCTTCCAACATTATTATATACCCCTGGTCACTGGGCCATTTACATTTCATTCCTTAAACCATCTCAGCTCCCTGGGGAATATACAGCCTGCGCAACAAATATGCGCTACTAAGCTAAATCAATCACAAGAAACATCTCTGCCCTCACAGGTACCCATTTACCCCTGGGTGGAGAGAAGCAATTATAGTTAAGTGTCTTGCTCAGGGACACAAGTGTCACGACCGGGACTCGAACCCACACTCTGCTGAACAGAAACACCAGAGCTTGAGTTCGGTGCTCTTATCCGCTCGGCCACGACACCCTGTAAAATTAAAGTTAAAGTATCATCAGAAATGCTGCTAGCCACAGTCAAAGTCATTGTGGTGGAATCTACTTATCTTTCAAATACTAAAGAATCACTTCAACATTTTACAGAACTGAAGATTTGAGAGCAGAATTTACTTTTAAAATGCTTTCTTATTTGTCATCTTAGAATTCCCAATCTTTTTATCAGCTCCTGGAATATAATACAAATTGGAATAATTGTTTTATTAAAACCTTTTTCTCATACATAGTTTCTTGGCATCCTATTTTATCTGGCTTTAAAACTGTATATACTTTCCAAAAGATAATATCCTCATTCATTTTAATTTTCATGTTTTACTGACTACATAAATCTGTACTCACTTTTCTCTTGAACTGTTTTTTACTTTCTAACATTCACTTCATCAAACCTACTTAAACATCATCGAATATCAACTTGAACTGGTTGAGGTGTACTAACTCCCTTACTAACTCATTGTTTTGTTTTGTTTCTATGGTACCAGCATATGCTACTCCCGCCATGCCTTATCAAGGTAATATTAACATGGTGTTACATTGTTAAATCTCTTGGAAAAATTAATCTCTCCTTTAATCAGATTATTTATGTACAGCTTCTTCTATCGACATTTAAAGTAAAAATCATAATTTCACCAGATCTTGCATCAGTGTAAACAATTATCTTATATTTTGTAATGGTAGCCTATTTTGGAATGGGAGGAGTGGCTATTGGAGCTATTCTGAGTGAGAAATATGACATGAAGTGCATGGATAGGATATTTGTTTGTAGACAATGCACCCTCTGACATCACTGCTAAACCAAAACACTAAGTTTCTGCCTGGCTACCCCATTCGACACATATAAGTTAGGGTGTCAAGAATCATACTTGCTGTGAAACCACTGTGAAATCTCAGTGAAGCGCAGGGTTTGCTGAAATTCAAGGAATTATTTCTCTTTCACCATACTAAGGGAATTGCAATTCCCATAAAACATGAGAAATAGTCTCCAGACCATTGACTGGGAGTGCTCTTCATCCAAGCATAGAGCAAGGATCCAAGGCAATTAGATCTCTCTAAGTGGTGAATAATTCTCTGGAATGTCATTTCCCACTTCCCCCACTCCATGGTCTCAGGGGGGTAATTAGGCTATACTCCAAATGTAAACATTGGTCTGTATCCAGTGTGCTGAACAGTACACTGCTGACCTGAAACAAGGTGAAACCAAAAGGCTGACCAATAAACCATCTATCAGGTTGACTTCCCCTCATTATGTGGGTGAATACTCCTTGAATTAAACCACACTACACACAGACACTCAAGTTATCCTTGGGTTTCAGCAGTACAACATAATGAAAACAACGTGAAACACTTGGGCTGGCTAGATAGAAGAGAACTCCGTAAAAACAAGGTGAAAGGGGAAATACATTTTCAAGGAGAAAAGTGGGTTTTCACTCCATTTTTAAGACAAAGATTTTAATAGTGGATCACTGCCTCATAGAACACTCATGATACTGTTCTAAATAAATATTTTAAATCCGCCTTGCTGGTAAGCATGGATGCTCTATCATGATGTTATGATAGTATTGTAACGTGCCCGCGGCGCAGTCTAAGTCTTCTTAGGACTAACACTGATTGACAATAACTAAACAGACGACTGACAACGAGGAAGTAATTGAACACAGAAACTGCTCTTGGTTTCTCGTTGTTTTCTCGACACGGCTTCTTTTATTGAATCAAATCTCTTTACTTACATTCTTCTTGATTTCTGCTAGGCTTACACGAGTAGTCTCCAACGCCAAGGCACAGACTGAACATAGCGCACACTGCTTTCCGCGCCACATGCTTGGCACATGTCCAAGACCAGGTCACACAGCGAACACGGGACTGGCTCGTGATCAGCCCGTGCTCGCTACAGTATCATGAGCGTTTTATAAGCGAGGTATAGTGATGCTTGACAGCCTTATTTATAAGTGACGATAGCTAGGCAAATCAGCTGGCCTGGCGGTATGCAATGCATCATGTTTTGTATAATTGGTTGATGCAACTTCTAAGTCACAAAATATTGTTTGGCCCGAGATAGACTTTGACAGGTCTTCATGTGTAAGTCTTCAGACTTTTTTATAGTGATTGTAAAGTAACAATTTGATTAAATTGGATGAAGAGATGAAGAAATGATTGGATGAAGTGACTTGATCAAGTTTATTGTTGACACTGCAGCAGCCCCTGCTCAGATGATGATGCAGCCAGCCATGTATGCAGCAGCAGTACAAGCACAGCAACAACAACAGCAACAAGATTCCATGATGCAGCAGCAGACATATCTAAACCAGCAGACCATCCTGGTGAGTTGCACAACTTGTACTAGATTATCATTTTTCATTTTTTTCTGCATTTGAAAATTCCACCTTCAATCATAACAGTTTCTTGAAACTTTTACTGTCTAAGTAGAAATTTTTTACAAATGTTAAATACAAGCTTGCAAGATTTTGAAATGAGCCACTTCACTTCGGATAAAAAAATCTTTACCATGCGGAATTTCCGGAAGTTTGTTTTGAGAATATCGTTGTCACAAAGAAACTTTGACTCAACAATGCCAAGACAGCAAAGGTTCTCACAGAAAGCTCTAGGATTTATTGTTTTCTTGTGAGAAATTATGAGATTTATTCAGCTTGAATCGCAAAACCTCGGCTGTGAGCCATGGCTAATATGGTCCCATGGCCGAAATCTAGGCAGGAATCTTGGTTCACTCGGACTTGCCTGAATACAATCATAAACAATGGTGGCAGCCTCCGATCTCTCGTCCTAACAAAAGGACAATGGTCTGGAATCGGGGATTACACAATACCACCCAGGAAAAAGGAGATTTCGAGCTTGGTTTTCAGGACCATCTGTCTCTCTTTGTATGGGGGAAACAAAGTATAGCATGCCGAGTGCATTCACTGTGCATGCTAAACATTGGAATGTCTGGGCATGTGGTTAACCGTCAGGTATTCCGAGTTTATACTATTGTCAGTTTGTAGACCTCCGCTGTGCATTGCAAAAGAGTTCTGCCTGTTATTGGGTCCCCCGCAGCAATTTGGTTAAAAATGCCTACAGATTACAGGATATTTTAAGACTGCTGAGATTTTTTATACAAGTAGTTTATGTTTTCTCTGTTTAGGCCCAGCACATGCAGCTCCAGCAACAGCAGCAGATGCTGGAATCAATGCATTCCCAGCTCTCAGCCAAAGATTCTACCGAGAATACTCTGAAAAGTTCTCTCTCTAAGACAAAAGCTGCTGATGATTACTCGTGGAGGAATCAAACCTCACAGGAATCCCCGTCCAGTCGGCCTAAAAGCCTCCAGTTCTCTGATAATGTTGTCAATATTCCAGCGGAGTCTTCCAAACAGATGACCACAAGCAAGTTGAAAGTGGAAAGTTTAGCTCAAGCACAGGAACCCCAGCCAAGAGTTGCTCCACCAGGCCTTGATCGAGGTTCCAACCCTAGAGCTGCTTCACTAAGAGCTGCTTCACCAAGAGCTGCTTCACCAGGCCCAGCACAAAGTTCCCACCCCAGAGCTGCTTCACCTGGCTCTGTACCTCCCCCACCTCCTCTTCCTCCACCACCACCAGCTCCCTCTCCAGAGTACAGCCAGGTTAAGGTCCGGTCCAAAAGTGGAAAAGTTATTTCCTTGGACGACGCCTACCGAGCAAATACTATTCGTGTTGGTCGCGTGGTATGGCCCCCTAGGCGTGAGGAAGGTCCGAAACCTCAAGCCATAGGAATTGACTGGGGCGACTACACTGAGGATGACCCACGTCCACAAGTCAACCAGGATCCAGTACAATATATGCAGCCCACCAGTCATATCAAGAGGGCAGTCAAGACTTCAAATGAACAGTCTAGAGTTGCACAGGATGCTTCCCTGCAGGTGATGATCAGCGCACGAGCCCAGAAGATTCAGCAACAATTAGAAACCAATTATGGGAAGTCAATCCCTGTCCATCGAGCGTCTCCGAAAAAATCTCCAGTCAAGATCCCTCCACCAGTCAAACCAAAGGGGTTCAGCCCTCGTCCCCTGCCTAACAAGATCAGCGTTGACGATGTGCATGCTGAAGCAATGGCCAAAATATTCGCACGGAAAGCTGTACTTGATCAACGAGGGTCACCAGCGGAGAAGACAAAACCTAAAAGTACTGCTTTGAGACCCACGTCCCCCTTGTACCAAACCTCTTTCCCCTTCCCGCCACCTACAGTGCCTCCCGGCCAAGTACCTCCACCTCCAGCTGTGCCTCCCATACAGAGCATCAAAGTCAAGGCTGAGGCATTTCAGAAAACCAACCAGGTGGTGAGATCAGACAGTAAGAGGGTCCCCAAGAAGATAATCTCGACGGAGAAGGAAGGGGTGCATAATGCAGCCATGCATATCCTGAAATCTCATGGTCATCGAGTCCGGACAAATACAGATGCTAATACGGTAAGTTTTACTCTAAAAAGTCACAACTAAATTCCCTGCATTAAAATTTTCTGAGGATATTGATGTTGAGCATAATTTTGAAAATCTTTAGACTAGCACAGTTTGGAGGAAGAAATATAAATAGAGATAAATATTGGTGCACCTCGGACAAGAAATTAATGGTACTATACTTTAACCAAATTTAGTTACTGTTTAAAAATTTAATTTAATAATTTCAAATTGCAAAGTGCATTTCAAATTGCCCCTGGGCAGCGGACAGCATGTGTGGTAGTATTATTTCTCTGTTTAATGGAATTGTATGTTCTCCCCAAAATTAATTTCAAATACACAAATTGGCAAAATTCTCACCCGAGGCTCAATCCAATCTGAGTCTTTAGAAACAGTTTTGTTGTACCTTAGCTTTATAAATCAACCTTAACTTTCCTGGAAATGTCCAAACATTTTCTACCGTAGGCATTCCGTCAATACAAGCTAAGTGATAAAATAATGGATGTGAGTATATAATGCAATTTGCTGCCTGTCACTGCTTGCATGAAATGGCTGTGTTGCAGTTGGATGCATTCCAATAACCATCAGTGTAAAAGTCATCTCCATTATGTGCCACGTACTCATCATGAGATGTTTAACTGTCTCATCAGTCTAAGCTAGATGTGTAATAAGGGATAGCTTGCGTTGCATTAGTCCATCTGGAGTTGAGGGGCCGTGGCAGTTAGCAAAAGCTCCCCCTTTCATTTTGTAGTCATTTTAGCGGTTTGTCCTGTTTTTACATTGTGTGCCTTTTGTTTCTAGTATCCAAGTGTTAATCTATGAACCTAAAAGTGACACCTGTGGTTTCATGCCAGCTTTTTGTTCACAGAAAGACATAGGCTGTATATTTTTAGTGTGCTTTCTTGCAGCATAGACCCCTTGCTTTAGGCCACCATTGCTGAGGTCAAACGCTTGTAAGCGCCAAGTTCAACTCTCAGCCAATGAGAGGTCTTCATTTGACCTCAGTCAGGACGCTGTTTGATGTCATATGCTAGGGGTATATTATAATTTACTGAGAAGCTGCATGTTTCGGACTAAAGTTTTAGTTTTAAAGTGACATGTTAAAGGCACTGAACCTTTTTTGTAATTGTCAAAGACCTGGGCCCAATTTCATAGAGCTGCTTAAGCAATAAAAAGTAGCTAAGCACAAGAAAATTATGCTTACCAGAATAAGGTAACCAGTTAAAACACCATTTCACATGTACCATTTGTGACTGGTATTCTGCTCATTTCTTCTTAGAATTGTTAAGCAATATTTTCCGCTTAAGCAACTCTTAGTATTCCAGTATTCTCACTTGGTGTATCCCAACATATGCAAAAAATAACAAACCTGTGGAAATTTGGGCTCAATTGGTAATAGAAGTTGCAAGAAAATAATGAAAGAAAAAACACTCTTCTTGCACAAATTTGTGTGCTTTCAGATGCTTGAAGGGCCTTCAGCCTGAATGAAGTGTTTTTCAGATTCAAACATTTTAGTGAGAAATTACCTCTTTCTCAAAAACTTTGTTACTTCAGAGGGAGTCGTTTCTAACAATGTTTTATATTATCAACAGCTCTCCGTTGCTCGTTACCAAGTTACCTTTTTATGCTAATATATATTTAGAGTAATTACCAAACGTGTCCAGTGCCTTAAAAAAAAAATAATAATAACAAAACATTTGCAGGGCCTATCCAGAAAAACTTTCCATGAGACTTTCTTGGATGTTGTTCATTTATTTTTACACGAGGTATTACACTGTCAGAACTATCCCCACAAAGCTATATGTCATTACAAGACAACATACATTTGAACAGCAGGGACAACAATAATAGACCTGCGATTACCAGGGCCCAATTTCATAGAGCTGCTTATAAGCAGCAAATATTGCTTAATCATTTTCTGCTTAGCAAAAATGAGCAGAATACCAGTAAACAGCAAACCTACCCACTATTATTTGTTTCCACTACAGAGCTTTAGGTTTTACATATAACATTTTAAAAACACTACCCATCCTCTAATGCAATAAGATACAACTGCTTTTTTTAATGGCCTGGCTTTGCCAAGTGGATAAGAACACCGGACTCAAGCTCTGGTGTTTCTGATCAGCAGAGTGTGGGTTCGAGTCCCAGTCGTGACGCTTGTGTCATTAAGCAAGACACTAAACCATTATTGCTGCGTCCTTCGGATGGGACGTAAAGCCGTAGGTCCTGTGTGTTTTGTAATGCACGTAAAAGAACCCAGTGCACTTATCGTAAAGAGAAGGGGTTCGCCCTGGTGTTCCCGGTCTGATCGGCAGCATATTGCGCCACAGCACCTTGTAAACCATTACATGGTGCTATAAATGAATCTAGGTCGCATACTTCAAAACATAGCTCCAGGATAAATACTGAGCGCTTTGATACGCTTTATATGAACCAAGTATTATTTTTTCAGCACCAAACATTTTTCAGCCTTGTATTGATTGAAGAAAACATAAATTTAAGGCTGTCAACAACAATAATCAAATGTCTTGAAACAGTTCCATTTATTATGTTTAAGATTTAGTTTTTGCTCTGTGTTTTTCCCTGTGCTTCATTTCAATTATACATGTAGGCCTACTTGATTTTGTTAATTTATTTTGTTTTGTAAATTGTGTTCTCTTTTATTCATTTTTTTTATTGTAATATGAATCAATGTTATTTCAATGGCTTTGCCCCCCTTGAGCAGGCTGGCTCTGGAGGTAGCTTTATAAAGTTGCTCCCTTTATTTTACATTTTTATTCCGCATGTTACTGTGTCTTTCTGTTTTTGCTATAGACTGTGCAAGTCTCGCGCATATTTGAACCAAGAAGTTTTACGTGGTCGAGATTTTGTTTTGTCAATTATTTTAGTTTATAGCTATGAAAATTATATACGATGTTGGGAATGTAATACTCAGTCGTGATAAACAATATGAATGTAAAATCAATTCAACAAAATAACAAAGGAACCCAAGAATAAGACTTGACCTCCGTTTCCGGTTACTTGTACAAAATTAAGAATGCTGCCAACTGACGGGCATGTTATCATTAAACCTGTGTGATAGACGCGCACATTCAGGCCTTATTGGCAAATGGGGTTTCTAACAATAAGCATCCTCGTCCTAAGTTTTAATTTTGTCTCAGTGTTAAGTTGAACAAATCATTTGTGTTGTACAAAAATTGAAAATTTATATCGAACAACTTGCTGTGGGTATTTTTATTTTCAAGAATTATGTATGAATATAATTCTAAAAGAAGATTTGATAAAGTGTATCATAGTCTTCGTTCAAGTTTTTTCTCATTTTCGATATGCGTGAGACTTGCACAGTCCATTCTAAGGGCCCTGTGGGAGACGTTGTTATAGGTTATCCTGATTAAAGATTTGAAATCAATAAATCAATCAATCAATCAATAAATTCAATTTGTGAAAAAAATAATCTGGCAGTGGTTGATGTCTGTGCATTTTATTGTAGGAGATTGTGGTCCCACGTCTGTCTTCTGAAGACACAGCCATGATGGAATCATTGCATACCAAGTCCTATCCAGCAGTCCCAGATGTCTTCTATACCTACAACAGAGTACGATGGCGTCTCTACATCCGCAAAGAGGTCAGACTAACTAAGCTCCTAAGTTACTCTTTTTTCTTGGAAGCTGCACTCTTGTATGCATTATCTTTCATCAGGGTTACACTCTTAAAAATACGTGGTTAAAAAGTAACCACGATGTGGTTATTTTTAACCACGTTCCCGGCGTCAACTATGCACTGACCCCAATGTTGTCAAAAATGACCACGGACACGTGGTCAACAAAAACAACCACGTATTGTTGTCAGAAATTGACCACATTTGTGGTTGAAAAGTAACCCAATTCCGTGGTTAAATATTATGGGATTGACATCAATGGGGTAAAGCCATTGACCACGTATCGTGGTTGTCAGCATGGATCAAATTCAAATTAAATCCCGTGCCGGGCAAAAAAGGTAAACAAATCTGGGAAGACTCAATGAATAACACTTTATGTACACTTCCTTTGAATCTCCAAATCAAATTTATTTTCTTATCATTATCCTAAAAAAATTACATAAATTTGGTACTTTTTGAAGGACACAAAACACAAAGTGAACAGATTTTAATTAAACTTACACGGTTTGAAGATAATGATAGTAGAAAGCTCACCTTAAAATATTACTTGCTGAGGTGCAGTAGTTTTTTAGAAATGAGTAAACAATGTCACGAAAATTATTTTAGCATGTAGGGGCCTACCACCATTATCTTCAAACAATGTAAATCTGTGGGTGTTTTGTGTTACAAAAAGTACCTAATCCCTTTAACAAATTAAAATTAACACTTAAAACAAAGGTCGACAGCTTTTAATAGCGAGGTAGTGGAAATGGCCCGTCCTTCAAAGATGACAAACGTCTAGTTGCGATGGCTGGGAAAGTTCGCCAAGAACAAGACTAAACGGCTGGGGCCTGTCGTCTGCATCAACAACCTTTTTTAAAGTCTGCCGGTAGATTGGTCCCAACCTAAGACATATGAAACAAATAATACCAAAAAAACATTGTCATTCCACAATCCTGTAATTAAATAAAGGATAGAAACCAACATACATGTTAACCGTTTGTAAATATTATTAGTGTCACAACAACAATGGTTTTGGTTTTGTTTATCGTTCTTCTCTCTTTCCTAACTTAATTGCGTGATCCCCACGTGTTCATCACATGTACGTGTACTGTGTGGGGATGGGGTTTGGATTTCCTGTGTGTAATGCATGCATGAGGCTTGTGAATTTTTATCGGAGGTTGGATAAAAACAGTGTCTGATTTCCTTCGATATTTCGTGGTTAGACTTGATTGTATCATTCAAAACCCAAATAACTTTGAAGGCTAAAGGAATTATCTTCCAGTTAAACTTTGTGTTGGGTGAAAAATATTGCTAAAATCATGAGAAACATGCACGGGAAAATGGCCAATGGAAACAAATCGAGTCTTCTGAGTCAAAGTACAGGCGTGCATTCGACTACCGTGCGCTGTACATAGGATGCCGTGATAACACTATAGGCCTATACATCGTACGTTAAACAACCATGATCTACGGTCGATTATTTCTAAACAAACAGAGGACTCTTTGACAGCTCGTAAGCCGATGGCCTAATCAACAAATGTAGATGATTTCACTTATTTCCTTGTCAAAATAAACTTACCTTGGAACGTCTTTATCAGATCCTCAAAGCCCAAATCCCGCAACCAAGAATATTAAAACAATGGCGTCTCCTCGCCTGACGATCCGCTGGCATCATGTGATGAGCAGCCGACCTATCACACGCCGAGCCGATGCCGCACCAATCATATTGCTCATTTTCTTTAACCACTTTACGTGGTCAAAATTTCACAAGAACGTGGTCGGCGTGAGTAGTGTATTAAGTGTAATGTGCACCCCCATTGCACGTGCAGTGGTGCAAGTGGTGCACCCCCAAAAAATGTGCTGCAAAGTGGTGCACCCCCAAAAAATGTGCTGCAAAGTGGTGCACCCCCATTGCACGTGCAGTGGTTCAAGTGGTGCACCCACGGTTCAAGTGGTTGATGGTGCACCCCTATTGTGTGTGCCTATGGCTGCAAGTGGTGCACATGGTCTATTGTGTTGCGTGGGCCTATTGTGTGTACGGTAGTGTTTGATGGTTCAAGTGGTAAAGTTGTTTTGGTTGAGTGAGCACCCGAGACCTGTGCACGGAGAAACGTACGATGAATAGCTTGGTGGGAACAAAAGGAAAACACTAATGAAGATCGGGCGTAAAATCTGGCGAAGTAATAACAAAACTGTCCAAAGCCGTTATTGCTGAGGACAGTTTTTGAAGGAATGATAGGTGACAGCCATAGGAAGAAAAAACAAAAGTCACGTTGAAATGACGGAATGGCATCACCACGCAACAGATTAAATAACGTCGCCCGTCGCCCGTGTGTCGTCACGGACGAGCCTTGACAAGTCGTTTACGTAACAAAGACTTGTTTACAACGTGACAGATGAAGTCATCCCGTCACGTACGTTTTGTGTGCTGATTGGTCCATTGTGTGTTCCTGGGTCACTGACCCGTGAATGGCGAGCTTAGATGGGGTATAAATAAATAACATTTGAGTTTGAATTTACACCTTCGCTCATACTACGCAACTGATTTTACAGTCGCTGTGTCTCTCAAGTAAGATCTAACAAAACGATGGGGTATTTCAGGACACATCCTTCCATCATCCGGGGTGAGAGTTACCCTCAGAATGGCTCTGGGGGCTGTTGTGCACGCAGAAGCCATCGAATTGCAAAACGGCGCATCCCTCATTATGCTAAAAAAGCGTTTGCGGCCGCAGAATCTGAAATGGAGAAATGTATTGCAACGTTTTGTGATCTAGCTGGGCAGTTGAGTAGAGTTGAATTAAATGGAGTATGTTCAACGATGCTGAAAGAAAGCATCGAAGCAGACATTGAAATGACGCAAGGTATGGTGATGTTGGTCAAGGCAATACATACCATGGACCCCGTGACCCGTTTGCTGGTTCTGTTAGACATCATAAACCAAACGTTTCTACCGTCGTAGAAGCGGGCTCCTTTAGGAGCCACCTATAAATCAAAGGTAGAATCATTCATTTACACTCACATACACTCCAACATCACCGGGAAGACCCTGACCGGGCAGGTCCGGGCAGGTCGGGGCTAACAAAAGACGTGTTTACGACGCGATGAATGGAATCGCCCGTGTGACGTCACGGACAAGTTTTGACAAGACTAATGCTATGCGCTGATTGGCCAATATTGTTTTTATCGCCCAGACTGGAAGGACTAAAGGTATGCTTTGATGTTCAAGCACCATTTCATATCGCTGGTGATAGAAAGAAGACATCTGAGCTCCTACAAATTTACTTCTGCTGTATTTAACGCACGATGGCTGGACAGTCTAACATTACACTACCTTTATTTGAGGATTCATCTGCCTCTCCAGAACCTCCTACCGCTCCAACGACTCTGATGGGTGCTGGACCATTTGACTGTGTGAATAAACTTACACACGATCACGTCAAAAATGGATGGCGTGAAGGCTTCAGTGCGACTGCAGAGAGAGCCTACTACTTCAACGTCTACACCAGAGAAAGTGTATGGACCCTACCCAATATACCCATACAGCGTGAGCAGAGAAGAGTGGTGAACTCGACCGACGTTGACATTCTGACTGCAGCAGTTAATGAGTTGACTGAGTCATCATCATCATCATCATCATCTCAACCAAAACCAGACGGACAAGCAGCATCCATCTCTGGTGTGAAAGGGAAAGACACCGTCAAACGAGTCTACGCCCCGGACCCCGACGAGATGGAGAACGAGAAGAAAGCCAAGAGATTCAAGATTGGAGGTGAGCGTTATGCTTATGTTAAACGATTCAAGGGTATCCCCTACGTAAACATCAGAGAGTATTACTGGAACCATCACAAAACCCGATTACTAGCTGGGAAGAAGGGATTGAACCTTACTACCGAAGAATGGATGATGTTGGCCGGTCAGAGTAGTGGCATAACCAAAGCTCTGGGAATGATTTAAATCATTTGCTTCCAACTAATGCTTTGTTTTTTCTTAATTCCTCGTTCTAGAAGATGATACAGCATCTACCCTACCCGTTAGCATTAATGTCACCGAGGGTCAATCCCCCGTCAAAATGGTCATCAAACGAATTCTGACCAAGATCGTCACGGACGAGATACTGAGGTTCGTGTACACCGCTCAGGATGCCTTGGGATGCGAAGGATGTGAGATGAACTGGGGGACCCAAGACGAACATCAGTGTCTTTTCTTTGGCGTAAGTCCAGCATCCAATCTTTATGACTACGTAGACGAGTGGTATTCAGCTGCAGCACCATCTGTAAAACCAGACAAGGTCATTGACATTTTCGATGCAGTAAACATCAGCCTCAATGTGACTGAATCGAGCGAAGATGGACAGAACATTGATAAACACGCAATAATTAGGGAAATCATGGACGGGTGGCGTGAGGATCCGGATGATATTGCCCGATCGTTCTATTCTACATTCTTCAACAGTTTAACTGAACTCATTGACAGTACTATGCAACAATTTGATGCTTGATTGGACTTTTCTTGAAAAAAATGCATGGTGGTGGTTATTTGCAGTGTTTTAATTAATATTATTACTATTAAAATTGACAAAGTGATTTTCATACAAAGGAGTAGTTTTGATGTAATTTGATGATTCTAAATAATAAGAAAGTAGTTTGCTTACATTTTGATGAAATAAATTAAAATAAAGTGTTAAAAATGAATCACTCTGCGTGTGTGTGTGTTTTTTTTTATTTATGTGTATGTGTATGTGTTGATTAGTAGTTAGTAAAATTTTAGGGGATAGGGGAAGTATAAATAATAGACGACAAGGGGTGCCTAAAACCAACCGGAACTCACCAGAACATTCCTTAAGTGGTCAACGGGCAATATATGGTTTCAAGTATTTTATTCATCATCAACATCATCAACAATTATTAGTAAAAACATTAAAAGAACAAAAAAACAAACAAAAAGACCATCAATATTTAAAGAAAAAAATAAATAAATAAAATAAAATAAAATAAAATAAGGTGCAAAGTAACAACTTCTAAACCTACATTTGATTTAATACGTTATTATTATTACCAGTAAAACACACATTAATATTTAAAGAAAAACAAAATTTTAATTTAAATTAAAACATTACTCAAACATTAAAAGAAGCCCGTGCAATTTGTTGGATAATAAAGTCTGCATCGTACACTTGGGCTTTGCTACGGGGGTAGTGTGTTCTAACAAAGTTATTTACATTAAAATCGTTATCCGTCGTGTCCGACGAAAATAATTCAATGATTTTCTTCATGCTCAGGTCACGACATCGGTGTAAATGAAAGAATATGACGTACTGTCCACACACTGTTGAAAATGTTCCCTGTAGTTGTCTTGCGCTGTAGTTGGAGTACTTGGTATTCTTCTGAAGAAAACTATTAATCTGGGGTACTTTGGGCCGTCCCCATAGGAATCAAAGTATTCACCCACTCCATCCCGGGTTATGTAGATTCCTACCCAGTGCTGACCGGGCTTATCCGAGGGTCGGTGTTCACGACTAGAAGGCTTGGGCGTGGAAGATATTGTTTGGGTAGTTGATCACAAGCAAATACTCCTCTGAAATAAGGTTGGGTGAAGCGGTCTCGCGTTAAGATGTGGGTGATTTCTCGAGTATCCATGTTGTGATTTAACTGCTGTAATCAAAGATGACGTTACGGGCCTGGTCAATCTCCAAAATGTTGTTAAACTCTGCGTAGATGATCACGTTGATTGTCTGGTCGAGAGCATTGGCAAAATGGATGTCAAGACGGAGGTTACCGTGTTTGACCAGATTGAGGTGTCCTCCAATGGACAGATCTGGGCTGAGATCGAAGGCGTACAATGTGTACCCGCCCTTGTAGTCCTCACGAGTGATGATGTTGCCTTCGTCCTGGTACGTTTTATCAGTACCAGAGAAGAGAGTTTGATAGGCTCTGATGTAGTTTCCTGCGTTAGCGTTGAAATTAGGTTTCAGGGGAGTGTATGGAATCTGATCACCATCGAGGTGTACGGTTAAATAGTTCACGTTAAAATGCTGAAAGTTGTAAGGGTTTTTGCTGTATCTCCCATTAAACGCCTCGTTAGAAACGCAAGCTACCACGATGCGTGTTGGAAGCTGTCCAAGGAAAATATGGTCCTGCGTCAGAGAGAGGTTCCCGCGCGGGATAGACACCATTTTGCAGAGGTTACGTTTGAGTGGGTACTTGGCGGTTCCTTTCTGCAAAGCTTTCATGTGACCCATCATGACCCCGGGGCTTACTCTCACCTTTCTGGCAAATATGGAGGCATTCATAATTTTCACTTTGTAGGTGGGGTTGGCGCCCGTTGCCATGAGGCAGAAGGCATCACTGCTGCGGATGAATTTCAGTTTAATGTCTACTCCATTCAACATGTGTCGGTCTTGAAAGAAGATGTCGCTGTGTATGGGGCCTATCATGTCCACCACGTTGCTGTTCTTGGTAAATTTGTATCTTTTCTTAAGCCCCTCGTTGACCGCGCCATCCGCGGCCAAGGGATTGGGGTTTTCGATTCTTCCGGCGGTATCCTTGTAAAACAGGGATCCTGTGAGTTGGGAATGTTCGGCATCGGAGCCATAACTCAGTATGGTTTCAATCATAGCTCGGTAAGGATAGGTTGGTGTGGATGCAGAAATGAGACGTTCGTTAAGACTAACGTCCACCTGATTGAACAAAGACTGTAGAAACAAATTTACCGGGCCTACCTGCTCATCGTCAGCGAGATTGGTACCATCCGCTTTTGTTATTTTTGCTTTGACATACAGCTGAGTCTGGTTGAGATCCAGGTATTCGTCACCGGATCCGGGTATAAAGAATTCAATGGGTCCACCATCGGCAATGGTAGAAATGGGATGAAACTCAACAAATTGTCCCTTATCGACACTAGTCTGTGTGGGTGGAATTACAAACAAATCCAACTCAGATTTGGTGCACTCGCAGGATTGACTGTGTAACAATGCCATGCTGCTGGTGGTGTTGGTGATGATGACGATGATGTTGACGATTCACAATGATCTAAGAGCCTAATCAAAAATATCAAACGATCTCTTTCCTCGCTTACCAGAGACAGAAGTGGAACGTTTACGAATTGGTTTTCTTTTTATACCACGTCGGTGGCGGCTGCCTCCCGTTTGTTTCCCTGCCAAACTACCCACGGCCTTGTGGGTGAGGTTTTTGCCGGCTTGGTGTAATCTCGTTTTGGCCGCTGTTTTAATATTCTTTCCTTCCAGGGCATCTTTTGCAATACTAACTCCGGTATTAAGTGCCTCGCGACCCAAGGTTGAAGCACCCTTTTTAAGTAAAGGTAAGGCTGACCGGAACAAGCCTCCGAGTATCCCACCCAGTCCATACCCTTTTTGGTTTCGCGCCCCCGAAAACACAGGAAGACCGTTTCCGACTTGCTGGGTATAGTAATGTTCATAATGTCTACTGTCTGGAAGGTAGCGTTTCATGATGATTAGTTATTAAAGTATGACGAGCGACGTTTTCTAAAGTGAAGCTTCACGATCACCTTACCACTGACGAATGGAATAGACCGCCCTGTATCGTCCCTTATATCCATTTCAATCATATCCACCAGTTTTTGTTTCAACGGAATATAATGTGGAGTGTCGTACGATTTGGTGATTGTTTCTCCCGGCTCTCCTTCCACGTTTACAATTCGTAACAGGGGCGCCCTCGTATCACCCACGACGTGATGATCAATAATGTTGGTGTACAGAAACATGGAGTGAAATCGATTGATGTCCACAACTCGAGATCCCTTTTGGACGCCTGTAATGATACATTCATTCGTATCAAAACCAAGGAGTTCGTTCAGTGGCTTGTACAAGATCACCATAACGTTGGGTTTTGTCTTGATCACAATTTTTGGTTAAATTTATTGTATTTCATACTGACGAGTCCATCGTGGTCAATAGGTGGTTTAATATTCTCCAACATTTCCTCCGGGCTTGGATAATACCCGGGAGGAATGTGGTGTTCGTGTGCACCACCCGATTCATCTCCACCCGTACACCCATACATGTTCTTTGTGTCTATGACATTAAACCAGCGGTGTGGATAACTAAACTCTGCCAATCCTACTTCCCAGTCACCCTTAAACACGAGGGGTGTGGGTAAATTTACATAGAAGTGGGTCAATGTGTTGTTTGGATGGGTATCCATGGAGCTGTTACTCGGGAGAGTGACGTAGAATGAGTCCGCCATGATGGAGTTTCAAACCATCGTTTGAATATCAGTCGACACGGGAATGGACTTTATAAGGTATGTACTCTATTCACCCAGGAATTGAAATTGCTGGGGTAGCCGAGCCACTTGACGAGGTGCTGCGTCCTTCCACGTCGCTTTCTAGTTTCTAGAACTTTCTCCACCTGATAAACGTCATCCATTTTAATTACCGCTTGTAATTCTTGTTCGTAGAACGTTCCTTCTATTTCTTCACCGTCATAGTCCTTCACCCTGTACACGGGAGGATGTCGAGGAACTTGAGCGCTGACGGTAAAGAGCTCAGTGGTCCAGTTTGGAAAGTAGCCCTTTTGAAATGGTCTGGTTGTCATAGCGATACGGACCGTGTCTCCAACGTTAAACTTAAATTTAGCTCGGCTTGTAGGTCCGACATCCGAACCGTATAATGTCCGCCATACTTCATCCGCATTATGAATGGTCACGGATGCGGGAGTTGTCTTGATACTTCGATGATAGGAGTGATTGTATGCGGAAAGTAACTTTGGTAAGACTTTCAAGTAGATGTGTGTATTGTTAGCCGTAAAATACTTCCACATTTTGGTCTTGAGGGTTCTATTGAATCGTTCAACCACACTAGCTTTGGTTTCGTTTTGAGTTGTAAAAAGCGAATGTTTTCCGTTTTCAACAACTTCTGGAAGTTTTTGTTGATAAATTCTTTACCCTTGTCTGTCTGAAGGAGGTGTGGCTTACGCCCACTAGTTAGTATTTCTTTAAATCCAGCTATGATTGCCGGTCCAGACTTGTTCTTGAGAGGGACTGCCCAAGCGTACTTTGATAACACGTCGATGCACGTCAACAGAAACTTAACACCTTTATTGTATTCGGACAATGATGACATATCGACCAGATCGGCTTGCCATTGTTGATCAATTCCATTTACCGTTACTCTGTTCCGTTCAAAGTGTTTATAACTCGGTTTGTGTAGTGTGTATGTGGGTTGTTTACTCAACCATACTTTGATCTCTTTTCTGTTCAGCCCGACTCCATCTTTTTTGGCAGCTTTGTAAATACTTTCTACACCACCAAAACCGGCGGGGTGCTGGGGGTCGTAAAATACCTTCTTTAGGTACCCCTCCGCCACTTCCATCGGTAAAGTCGGAACTTTCGATAACCAATGAACTGTTACAGCAGACAGATACACATCGGACTTTCTTTAAAATATTTCTAAATCCACAATCTGACTTAGGGGGACAACACTCCATGATAGTTGCTACTCTCAAAATGATTGTGTAACGGGAGTGTGTGTCTTAATATGGAGTCCATTTCGGTTTAGAAACGCTGGGTCTTTTGCCCTTTCTACGTGTGCTTCTCCTTATAGGAGTGATGGGGAGATGGGAAGCCTCAGCGAATAGTCGGGGTAGTCCATAATCCTCTTCCCCGGGTTCCTCATTCAGGGGAACTTTAATATTGGTGGGTTTTGTTGGAAGCTCATGCTTCAGCTTGGTTGGAGCGTCCGTGATATCATTGTCCATTTTCATAGTCATCGTTAAGGGGGCCATCCTCTGCTTATTTAACTCCATGTACCGTTGAAGAGTCTGGTTGTAAAGCTTGATTTTCTGGTCGTCAGTTAGATCTTGTCTTTCAAGTAGTTTCCGCATCTCATCATCTATACTATGTACCACGCGGGTCGTAGGTGTCTGTTCTATACGCCTCGCTGATTGAAGTCTCCTGCGGGACCAGTACCATTTTCTTGGCGTACTCCATATTTACTTAAACAAAAGTCCACCGAAAGCGCTTAACACTGGAGTAAGTAGAGCTCCAAGGAATCCACCCTTTTGACTTAGAGTTTTCTTTTTCTTCTGGGTGCTAAATGTTTTATTGGTAAGAGACCTTAGGTGATGTTTATATGTTTCTTCTTGTCAGCTGGTTAAAGGTAGATTACCATTCAGGACGTTGAGGGCGCACTCACACAAACATTTCATAAATTCATTGTTAGCCCCTTGAATTATACCATGACGTTGTTTGTGGGTTCCCTTGACCATAGAGCAAGCCTTGACCAGCACATGGAGATAGGGAGCGTGCTTATGCGGTCGCTTCGTCATCTTCAAATGATTGACTTCTCTGCAAACAGTCCTTATTTATACCTTAGGTACATATACGATTGGAAATTCACCCCTAAATATATTTGTTCGGAGTCGCATCTCTTCGGAAGTTGTCGGCTTTAGATCTATAAAGAGGTAAGCGTAGGGGTTTAGGGTAGCATCTCGGTAAGCTTCTACCAAGAATTTAGATTTATTGGGATACATCTGTTTAGCGAGATGATTGATTTGTGAAGCGTCTCTAGGATTTTTGAATAGAACCATGTAGTGGGAATTCAGGCTTATTGTTCTCATTTCCTTCCCTTGATAGAAAAGATTTTGTAATATCAAAATAACAGAAAGGTTTCTATGATGACTACCCTTAGTAAATAGTTCAGATACTTTTTATTGTTGCCCGATTCTGACATAAGATCATCTATTACAATAACATTTCTTTGCGTGCGATCCAATGACTCAAGTAAGTCAGGGGGGATGCCATCAACAAATCGTATCTCAGGAACCAGACTAGCCATATGGTCATAACCATTTTGATATTCTCCGTAACACCAAATAATATTATCAGGAGGAGGGTCTATTATACCTTTAGAAGTAAACAGCCGCTTGGTAAAAACAGTCTTGCCCGACCCCGTCGGACCAGAGATGACACAAGTAAAGGGATGTTTAAGTGCCACGTCCATTTGGGTAAATGACTGGAACTTTGTGATGTCGGGACCTTTTAAGTAAAATTTTATCAATGTAATTTAAATCCTTTAGATGAAAAGAATAAATAAACAAGGACACAAGGAAACAAGTTGACTAGTTCTGTGTTCATTTCTATTTTGTTTTGTTTATTTAATTATTTTCCTTCTACTGACATCGGTGTTTCTTTAACCAGAAAAAAAAAAAATAAAAAAAATAAAAAAAAAAAAATAATACAAAAAATAAATTTAAAAAAAAAATAAAATAAAAAAAATAAAATAAATAAATAAATACAAAAATTAAAAAAAATAATAATAATAATAATTCAGCAAATGAATCAATTAAAACACAAATAAAGAATGAAATGAAAAAAAAAAATCAATCAATAGTTAACAATAACATAAACAAATATGGTGTTTTAAGACGGATACCCATTTTGTTTAAAGATAGTAAACAATTTAATGTTTTGGGATGGGTTTTTTCTTTTTTTTTTTTTTTGGTGGGGGTTGTTGTTGTTGTTGTTGTTGTTGACTTTTTTTCAGGATATACCACCAGCTTACTAATGTGTCAAAAATTTGCAATTTTTTTAAAATATTTTTTATAACAACAGTCGCAACTTCCAGAATGCAACTTTCTTCATGAATAAAGAAATCGTTTTCATTTTAGTGGCTGAAATTAAACCATCCGATTGTGTAAAGTTTTCAAATCAGCAGTTTATATAAGAAGCTCAAATTTCAACAACAATTTTTATACCACCGAGTTTTGGCTACTGCGCAGATTCGTCGCTTTGTAAAAACTTCAATTTATTTTATTTTTTTGTTTGAGTTTTGTTTTGTGTTTCGTGAAAAAACAGCTTAAAGTTCGTTTTTATGTGCTCAGGATAATGTTTAAATGTCCAGATAGGTAGTTGACACGCCGTCTTCAGCCACCTTCCTCTTCGGATAGAAGTAAGTGAAGGCACTTTTCACTTGATTGTATGTAAACATGGAGGCACCCTTCATTCTAAATCCTCGGTTGACTCCTTCTCCGGGTTGACGCGACTGCAGGACGTCGAGGTACTTTTCCTTGGTAATGTCATTGTTGCGCTTATTCAGTCCTTTGCAGCTCACTTTTGACGTTTGTCCATAACAATAGTAGGATTTACTACACAGAGCTACGATGCCAGCGCCTTCCCATTCAATCTTGAATAATCCCGGTGTACGCTTGTCATAGGCACGGTGTTCTGCTGTATCCTCCCTCGGGAACCAGTTGCTCTTTTCGCGTTGATATTCAGCAGTCATGTGGGGCTTGACGATGGTCTCTATACTTTCTCCGGAGATAGCGATGTAAGCAGAATCTGTATCCATTTCGCAGAGTTGGAAATCGGACTTGTCAATGTATTTTACGAGGAAGTCGTAATAAAACTCTAACATTCGGAGCTTTGCGTACTGATAGACGAAAAACCCTATCTGGATTGGTAAGTTCAAGTTGATTGATTTCTTTGCAAGTTCAACTTCATAGAGACCACTCTCATCAAGTTCACACAAGCTACGGAATTGGGGCTTGTTCACGTAGCGAGAGGCGTCTTTGTGACTGGTGCAAACTTTAATCAGCCTGTGGGTCTCCTGATTTGTAACCGTCTTGCCGTAGGCTGAGTTACCCAGCAACTTCATGGTGTCTGCCAAGATCGCCTTGGTTGGGTCGCTATCTCCAGATCGTCGAGCGTCGCTCACAGAGTCACCAAATTGTTTGAAACATGAGTTCCGTCCATACTGGACGCACTGATAAA
Organism: Plazaster borealis; assembly: GCA_021014325.1. Classification (NCBI taxonomy): domain Eukaryota; kingdom Metazoa; phylum Echinodermata; class Asteroidea; order Forcipulatida; family Labidiasteridae; genus Plazaster; species Plazaster borealis. The sequence continues at coordinate 28,117,875 of CM037475.1, forward strand.
CCTCGGTTACCAGTAGACCATGGGCCATGTACCATATTAACAGGGGCGTTGCAAGAAGTATGCGTGAGCCGCACATACTACCGATGAGACTACGGCGGGGTTTGCCCATGATTTTGTGCTCTTCCGCAAATTGACGCATGTGTTCGCCGATATCTTCCCGGCGTATGTCGATGTTCTTGAAGATGGGGACTTGACTGGACTTGTCCGTAGGCCTCGTCTTCCCACCGTTGAATGGTATCGAGCTGACTGGTGGTATAGTCTGGACTTTTCCAAGGATCTTCATAATGGTTGTCACCTACCTAAAGAACCAACAAAATAATAATGTAACGTTAAAAGGTGTGCGCAACATTTAAACATGTTCACATATTATAGTTACTCAAATACTTTGGATGTTCGAAGTGATCGTTAATCCCCTATTCTCTACTTAAAATATATAGGCCTATTTTTGTTGTTTTGTTAATCGTAAGCGACCTTGTAAGAAGTAGTTGAAAATATTATTATTTTGCTTGTTTGTTGATAACTCAATCGTTTTGAAATGATGACAAAAAATAAGACTTCTTTTCCATTATTATCTCGTGACTCTGCTTACCTATTGAGCCCAAGGATTTACAGATTCATAAAATGAAACAATTTAGTACATGTACTGAGGCGCATCAGTAAACATTTCTTCAGGTACAGTTTGGGAAAACGCAAAATTAAGTTTCCATATATTTTACAGGTAAGTTTAACCACTTTTTAACAACAAAACAAAATAAACGATAGAAGTTGATAAAGAGAAAGGATATTGTGCAACATGATGTTTTTTACTCACTCGTTCATATGCCGTATCGGCCCACTCTTGCATCGTTTCAAGTTGACTAGTCGTGTAGTCTGGGCTTTCCCAAGGTTTTTCCTGATGAGACATGATGTAATCAAGATGTTTCTTCCACAAGAGTCTTCGTACAGTTGGTGTCACAGCGCAATGTACGTCGAGGGCAACAGCTCTTCAGAATGACTCTAGCAGGCTCAGGGCAGCTTTATAAACCCTACCAGGTGGTGGAAGAGGGATTTGCTTGTTGTGTACATCTCCAAGACGATAAGACCAGGGCGCAGTTTCAAGATGCTTGTTTCGGTTATTCCCAAGGCAACCGTAGTTAAAAGTGGCACAACATTTTATTTATTTTTTTTGTCTTCATCAAAGCCAGAGATCTTGTTTTGGTCATTCCTAAGGTAACGTGATGAAAGGTTGCACAACATGTTTTGGTTTCAAACTCATCCTGCATTGTGATCAAGGTTGTTTGTTTTGGTTATTCCTCAGGCAACCAGGATTTAAATATGTTACATGTCTTACTCAAACTTTCTTTGGTCGGAACTTCAATTTGTATGGTGGGTCACTACCAAATAATACAGCGCCAGCCACTTTAATTTAAGTTTCGGCACCGCCCGCTCGTCATTTGTATGGTGGGTCAGCCGCTTTAATTCAAGCTCCGGCGCCAGGAGATACGCCCGCTCGTCAATTTGTATGGTGGGGCCGGTCACTGTGGTTTCAAACTCATCCTGCATTATGATCAAGGTTGTTTGTTTTGGTTATTCCTCAGGCAACCAGGATTTAAATATGTTACATGTCTTACTCAAACTTTCTTTGGTCGGAACTTCAATTTGTATGGTGGGTCACTACCAAATAATACAGCGCCAGACACTTTAATTTAAGTTTCGGCACCACCCGCTCGTCATTTGTATGGTGGGTCAGCCACTTTAATTCAAGCCCCGGCGCCAGGAGATACGCCCGCTCATCAATTTGTATAGTGGTCCGGTCACTCCCTTAAAAGCACAGTGTCAGCCACTTTAATTCAAGCTTAGATGCCAGACTATACGCCCGATCTTCATTAGTGTTTTCCTTTTGTTCCCACCAAGCTATTCATCGTACGTTTCTCCGTGCACAGGTCTCGGGTGCTCACTCAACCAAAACAACTTTACCACTTGAACCATCAAACACTACCGTACACACAATAGGCCCACGCAACACAATAGACCATGTGCACCACTTGCAGCCATAGGCACACACAATAGGGGTGCACCATCAACCACTTGAACCGTGGGTGCACCACTTGAACCACTGCACGTGCAATGGGGGTGCACCACATTGCAGCACATTATAACGGGGTGCACCACTTTGCAGCACATTTTTTGGGGGTGCACCACTTGCACCACTGCACGTGCAATGGGGGTGCACATTACACTTAATACACTACTGGCGTGTAAACCATTTTTAACACCTTCGTGGTCACTTTTTCTAAAAAATGACCACGAACGTGGTCAAATTATTTTGACCACTAAACTTGCAACCACGTATTTTTAAGAGTGTACTTTTTTGCCGATGGTTCAATCAGGGTATTAGCAACCAGGGGATGACACCCCAATAATCGTGTTCAGTTGGCATTTTCTTTGAGCCCTGTTGGCAAGTGAAGCACTAAAATCGAATAGAACAAGAGCATTCATAGTGGCGTAGTAGAGGGAGCCAGGGGTAGTCCTGTTCAGAACCCTTGCCCACCCCCTTGCCTCCCAACAGGCATGACATTCTTCCTACTTTAGTCCATTTTGCCATTTGTTTGCCCTTGGATAAATCAGAAAAATGTTATTAATGAGGTCTGAAATATCCATTATTAGAGCCTACCATCTGGACATCTTGGCAGCCCTTGTACTCGATTAAATGTTCCTACTTTTTTCCTAGGGCCCAAAATATCATGCCTGAATGAAATGGAAAAAATGCACCATTAAATTGTTCAATATATTAAATATCTGATTAGGCCACTGGGCATCCAGATTAAACTGTAGTCATCTTGCTGACCAACAAACATTATCTTTCCTATAAATTTCTCGTGAGCCCATCCAGATTCATTTTTGGGCTACTCAGGGAATGTTTTTGCTTGTTTCTTTGATATTATTGAATTGGCGTGGTGGGCAGGCTAGTCTTTCTTCAAGTACAATCGCTACCATCATAGACCCTCTAGGCTAAGGGACCTAGCTCGATGCAAGGAGTTACCAGCACAGAGGATTTAACCCTTCAGAGACCTTAGCGACCACAAGCGGCTTGTACCAAAATGCCCATAGTAGCAGCAAACGGCCGCGAATGGCCACAAGATTTGACCTACTTCCATTCACATAAAGAGGTCAAAGTAAAGGTCATGTCCGGATATGAAATTTTCCAATGCAGGATGTTAACATAGTATCTAAACACAAAACTAACTTTTCTGTTTCGTGTTATTTCTGTTGACATTTTTACTGACAAAATTTGATTAAAGAAATGAACAATATTAGAAACATCTGGGCATTTTGTGATGATTATACAGAAATGAATGGTCTCTGAAGGGTTAAAGGCATCGTACACGTTTGGAAATTGTCAAAGACCAGTGTTCTCACTTAGTGTATTCCAACATATGCATAAAATAACAAGCCTGTGACAAAATTTGGGCTCAATTGGTCATCGAAGTTGCAAGAAAATAATGAAAGAAAAACACCCTTGTTGTACAAATTTGTGTGCTTTCAGATAGGAATAAAAACTTCTTGCAAGAAGTTTTTAATGTTTTAGTGAGAAATTACCTCTTTCTCAAAAACTACGTTACTTCAGAGGGAGTCGTTTCTCACAATGTTTTATACTATCAACAGCTCTCTGTTGCTCGTTACCAAGTCAGTTTTATGCTAATATATATTTTGAGTAATTACCAAACATGTACGATGCCTTTAAAATGATCTTTGTTTTGCATGCTCTGATATCCCGAAATAGTGATAAAATAATAATAACAATTGAACAACAATAATTATGTGTGTTGACTGATACAGGTGTTCACCCAGGAGAGAGGTTAGAAAACCCTATGGCTCAACAGCTTATCTTCTATCAGATAGTAACAGATACGTTCAGTAAGAGCTGCATCCGTATGAGCAGGGAGGAGAAACGCTACGTCAGAGACATGCTGGGTCAGTAAATACAAAATACAGTAGACAAAACCTTAATAAGACTATTATATAACGTTCATAATAATTATTGTATACAGTTCTGATACAGCACTTTATCAGACCCAACGGCGTATCCAGAGCTGACAACTCTCCCTGATTCTGCAGAGAGTTCCTGAAAATAAACCAATCTTTCCATGTTCTGATGAACAAATTTGAAAATCTCCCTGATTATGGAAACTTGTTCCCTATTATGTTTAATGTAATTCTAAGAATTTCCCTGATTGCCATGTTTGCTGTACAAAATCTTCCTGATTGCAAGATGCAAATGTTGGCAGTTCTGGCGTATCAAACTGTCATTAATTGTATGCAGTAGAGTTATGTTTAAATTATAAGCCCCATTTATATAGCATCTTTTAGGGTTTACAGGTTGATGGGCATGATCTGCAGGCTTTCTTGCCCCAAAATGTCTGTGCCCCCCCCCCCTCCATTTGAAATCTGGACTTTTGGGATTAAATTACCAGAACAAAATGTTGCATTTTAGAAGCCTTTATGCAGTAATTTCAATGTTTTTAAAACTATTTTACACGCAGACAATGTATTTGTTTTTACCTTCATGTCAGAGTATCTTATATAGTAAGAAAATAGAATTGGCTGTTGCAAACTGCTTACCAACTAAAAGGACCTATGGTATAAATGCAAAAAATAGTTAATGGCCTGACAACATTGTCATTTATCCTTCGAGAAAGACTCTGCTAGGGTCTAAACGTCAGTCCATTAACTTTTGTTCATTTAGTTAGAGGCGTAAAAAGAGTGCTGAAAAGGGGTTTGTGTAAGAAAATGCAAATGGAAACTACTGTTTTTATTGGCCAGAAGTACCCCTTTAGAGAAAATAGTGAACCCCTTGTGCCCCCCCCCCTAAAATTTTACCTTAGTTTTACCACTGCTGTCTTGCCAGAAACAAAGGGTCGAACTCTTACTCTTAAGTGTACTGGGGCCGATTTCACAAAGAGATAAGACTAGTCCTATCTCTTAGCATTGCCTAGGACCTGTCCTAAGTTAGGAAGAGTTTTGTGAAATCGACACCTGGTGTTTTCTATCCGAAGGATGAAGCAATTATTGTCAACTGTCTTGATGCTCAAGGACACAAGTGCCATATGACGGGGACCCAAACCCACAATCTGACAACACTAGAATTTGAGTCTGGTGCACTTGACTGCTCGACCATGACAACCCATAATAAAGACAGCCCAAATAAAGACATACGAAATAAACTTGATATTGATAATATATAATGGTTTGCGGTAACACCATGTGTATATCTACTTGCTAGGTAGATTTTTTTCTTAGAGAACTTGTCTTGCTTTTTATTCTACTGCCGCAGAGTAGAATATTCGGAATTCGGGAGACTTCTCAGTTCTGAAAAGAACTGTCCTGCTTATTAATTACTACCTGGGAGGGAGGTAGGAAATCGGGCGGGACTACTACTTTCGCTATGCCGATCGGGGGGATACTCGTTAATAACTACACTGCCACGGAGTGAGTCTAAATAGGTCTCAATGTTTCGTCTAGCTTGCTCTAGTCATCGTCAGGAGACTGGTGGATAATAGCGATAATCTTTTTTATTTGTTGTTGATTCTATGATTAGATCCCCATGGTGTAAACCCACAAAATGTCGGGCAGAAGACCAAATTGAAGAAGGATGTCATTGAATTGGTCCGAAAATTTCCACTGTACTTCAGCAGGCTCTACCCAGTGACTGTAAGTGAATTTAAAAATCATGCTGGGCAACATCTTTAACTTGGAACTTTTAAAAATGATTTGCTTGGCATTGAAATATTCCTACAGGCCTGTACTTTTCATACTACAGAGAAAATCCCCATGAACTGAAGCTCTAGGAAATTTCTGGGGAATTTTAAACTGACCACCACCATCCCATGTTCATTCACACTTGGTGCAATTTTCCTGGGGAAATGAAAGCTCAGTATTATGCTAAACCCCAGGAGTATCTCACGTCCCTACTCCCATACAGCTATTTGGCTATTTACCACCAGGAGTTTGCCAGAGTTAGCAAAAAGCCAAATATATTTTCCCTATGGGTGAAAGGGGCTTTATATACCTGAGCAAGTACCTTCAACAACAGGATTTTGTGTTGGGTCTGCTTAGAGTTTAGCAATGCGGAATACATATTTATTTCTAGGTATAACTGTTAAACTTTGCGGTTGGGTTGGTGTAGTGGTATCTTTCCTCGCCTTCCACCTCAAGGACCCCGGTTCGAATCCCACTGGGGGGCACTATGTGGATTGGGTTTTCAGTCCCTACCTGACTGAGTGGGTTTTCCCTGGAGTATTTCTCTGGGGTTTTCCTTCTTTGTCTTCTCTCAATTAGGTTCTTGGCTAGTATAAAGATTAAGTTTGCTTGGCCTTGGCTTCACAAACAGAATTAAACAGAATTAATAAATGAAATAAATAAACAAACCAATTTATTAATTTTCCTTTGAGGTGATCCTTCTAAGCATTTAACTGTTCTCCAGACAGCTTGGATCTTTAATCCTTTTAGAGAGGCTTAATTCTAAGTGCCTTCTGAATTGATAATATTGATTCAAGGGCTATCCTGGTAATCTTTTAATTCTTTAATCCCATTATGCAGTGTGAATAGAAATAACTGTTAACTGTTACTCTCTAGCCTCTTCCACTCCATGTTCACACTAGAAAAAATTTGGTTGAACGTTCCATACATGATTTGCTTTAACCCTGGCAAACTCACGGGGAAATAGCCATTCCTGGGAAATAGCTACCCGTGTTACACATTGTATTAAAGTTTGGTGGAATTTGACACCAAATCAAAAACCTAGGTTCATGAATGCTCGTTCACATTTGGTGATATTCGACCATAATGTCTATAGGCCTACTAGTACTATAGACCCATTGCACAACGTGCAGCATACTCACATGCGCCTATCCTGGGTGTCATTTTGGGTGTCAAAATCGTATACAAACATGCACAAAAGAGAATTTTGACACCCAAAATGACGCGCATTGTTCGGAGGCGCGTTCCGGGTCTGTAGAAATCAATAGATCCCCCTTGCATAACGCGAAACACTACAGATACGCTGAGGTCACGCGCACGTTTTTACGCACAGAGAACAGCTATCGTCCAATGATCTGCCTCCTTTTTGAGAGTGTGACGTCATATGCAATGGGTCTATAGCATATCTTCCATTATTATTATGGGGGTTTTTTCAGTCTGTCTTTCTGACCTATGTTATTGATGTTCTGTCAGGAATTTGAAGTGTTGTCATATTTTGTATAATGAAGTTTAGAGAACATTTCTATTTGTTGACTTCTATATTTTTTTTTATCCTCTGACCTGTTGCTATCAAACAGGGTAGCAGGACGAATCGTCAAGTAGAGATTCTAGGAATCTCAGAGAGTGGGATCCGTTTGATCAAAAGAGAATACGATCAGTCTAAAGACCAGCTGACAGTACTGGAACACATCCAGTAAGTTCACCTTCTCAATTTTATTCAGCCATATTTGTCTTTATAACTTAAGTGTATTAAAGGTATTGTATACGTTTAGTAATTGGAACCCACTGTATGTTTCAGTCCTATGTTGCTGTAGACCATAAAACTAACCTGTGCAAACTTCATTTCAAAAGTTGGTTGCATTTTTGAGATATTTCCGGAAATCTGGAGCGGTTGTGTCCAGGCAGAAAGCATAATCTGCAATTTGAATACACAATCTGAGAAACGTTTCTGACAGAAACGCTTCTCAGATTCAATTTCTTTGATAAAAACTGATATCTTTTTCCATAACCACATTACTTCAAAGGGAAATGTTTCTCAAAATGCTTTATTTTTTGTGAAGCTGCTGTACTTCTTACCAAGTAAATTTTTTCACCATTAATTTTATGACTAATTACCAAACGTATACAAACCCTTTAAGTGTATTAAGTGCATGGCTAATGGAGCTAATAGATCGTGCAAATCTTGTGCGTATTCAAACGTTTTGGGACCACTTACTTTGCTGCAACGCTTGAAGGAAACAAACTTGCGTACTTTAATGGGTCCAGATGTTCAAATAGGCATGAGATTTACATGGTTTATTATAAGATGTGGCTAAGAGTACTAAACCAAGTTAATACTAAACAATGTTTGTTTGCTCTTACAAGAGTTGATTAAAAATAGTACTGTATTCCAACTCCCTGTCTTTGATTAATTAATCAACGCTTAATTAATTACACTTACTAATTGGGAACAGCTGTTTGGGATTTATGAAAAGTTATTGCTAACACAAGCTATGTCAAAGTATTCTAAGGGCCTTGTCACACGAAGCAACTTTTACAGGCAACTTGGAGGCAACCAACTACAGTGCATGCTACAGAATCACTTTGGTTGCACATGAGTTATTTCTCAAACACTGTCTTACGATCCCCAAGAAAAGTATGTGAACATTCAAATGTGAATGGATTCTCTTCTTGGAGATTGCCTGGAACTGGTTGCCTGTAAATTGCCTCGTGTGACATTGGCCTGGCTCCCACAGAACAATCTGATACTTCAGAAAGCAGCTCCCATTGGTTGAAAGTCAACCTTATTAACCAATCCAAACAAACATTAAAGTAAGCTTTGGGGGGAACAATCTTGCTGTGGCTTGGAACTACAATGGAGTAATATATGCAGAGTAGAGCATTTGATCATATAATTGATAAAGTTGCATTTTGTGGTAAATGTTAAAGGGAAATTACATCATTGGTAATTGCTGTAATTTTCAAGACAATGTGGTTTTGTGGGGTAGGATTTAATATGAAATATCATTCCAATGACCTGTTTGCATTTATCAGTGCGAGAAAAACAAGAGCAAAAGGTGACTATTTTAAACTGTCGGACAGATCTTGTTGTATAAAAACTAACACGTTCAAAGGATGGTCAGCCATTGCTTCAAAATAATACCAAACATTTTTCTTTGAAATTAAACAAGACCTGGCAAAATGATTCTACTGGATACTTGAGAATGCTATGTACTTTCAGTCAAGTAAGTTATTTTATAGTAACGTGGAAATACAGTTTCATTATGTAATCTATCTTTAAAGAGGAGGCTATAATTTCACAATTTCTTGTTTTGCAAACTCACAGAAAGTCTCTGGTTCACGTTGCAAGTTGAATGGAGGATATTCCAATACAAGTATTTTCACTTGCTATTTTTGAATTTTTGTGCAACTAGAACTAACTATATTCCTCTAATTTGACTAACCCATTGACTTTGTGTGCAGCTTCTCAGATATCTTACAGATTGAAGTAACCTCCAGTGGTACCATCAGGTTTACTCTTACTAACGACAAAGTAATACCCCTATTTACTCATAGGGTAGGTAATGATTTTGCTAACATAACCGCATAAAAAGTAGCATATATCGCACACACAGATCCTGTCAATTGATTGGTGGAACATGCATCACGTGTCTTTCTATATTTTGCCATGTATGCTGCTGCAGCGCTCCAAAATTGAATATAGGAGTCCAATATGGATAATGATAGGACGCTTCGCAGCGACATTTTCAAACTATCATTCCACGCCTGTTTGTTCAAACGAGGTAAGGTCGTGTCGCCGCGGAGAAGGCTATCTACGTGGAGTTGTCCATGCTGTTTATAAAAAAAGATTTACAGATTTTTCAGAGTGTGGGTTGGACGAGTTTCCGTGTCTACACAAAATTTCAAATGACAAGGATCTATGTGTGAGTTATATAAAACAAATATTGAATGCATTTCGTTCGTGCATTATCGCAGAATATAATCACTGGGTGAAATCTGGCTTTTCACTCAGCTTTGCAAAGGGAGGGTAAAATTCAGTTAACAATAACTACTATTATCCCTATTAAACAGGCTGAATGGTCTCAGAGTGCACCGGACTCAAGTTCCGGTGTTTTCAGAGGGGTTCAGGTCCCAGTCATGGCATGTGTCCTTAAGCAAGACACTTAACCATAATTTCTTCATCCTTTTAATGGGATAATAATAATAATAATACTGGGCTCTAATATAGCGCTTTATCACACCCCTAGGGGCGTATCAAAGCGCTCAGTATTTTTTCCTGCAAGGTATGCAGAGCTTTGTTTTGAAGTATGATACCTTATTCCTTTATAGCACCATGTAATGGTTTACAAGGTGCTGTGGCGCAATATACTAGTGATCAAACCAGGAACACCGAGGGAACCCATTCTCTTTACGATAAGTGCACTGGGTTATTTTTGTGCATACATGGGGACCTAGGGCTTTACGTCCCATCTGAAGTACAAAGCAATAATGGTTAAGTATCTTGCTTAAGGACACAAGTGTCTTGACTGGGACTTGAACCCACACTCTGCAAATCAGAAACACCAGAGCTTGAGTCCGGCATTCTTATTCGGCTACGACACGCCATCGAATGTAAAGCTGTTGGTTTTTACGCTTGTTAAAGGATGCAGTGCACTTATTGTTAAGGGAAGACGTTTTTGCCCTAGTATTTCTGGCATGGTTGGTTGCAGATTGCGATGGGATGTTCGCCTCGTTGAATAGAACAATCCATCTTTTAATGATTGAAAATATTCTCTCCATTGCACGAGAGGCCTGATACTTCACGGAGGCAACTGCCTCCTTTGCCTCTGGTCATCGCCTTGGTGCCCCTTGAAATGTTTCAATAGAAATTTACAATTTCCTCATAAAGGTGCCCTTTACCAAGGAGAAAATTCCTTGGTGCCCTTGCCCTTTCACAAACGAAGCATTAGGCCTGCGACAAACATTTGGTTCTACAAAATGGACGACCGTCTTAGTTCACGAGTAAAAGGAAAACCACACAATTTCGAGGCATATTTGTGTGGATCATTACATTCTACTTTTAAAACATCTCTCCAACCCTATTGATTTCATAACAAACACTTTCAAACACTTTTTATAGCCCAAATCGCCCAAACCAAGGGAACGTGTCCCTTAAAGGTATCGTACCAGTTTGGTAATGACTCAAAACAAATATTAGCATAAAAACTTACTTGGTAACAAGCAACGGAGAGCTGTTGATAGTATAAAACATTGTAGGAAACGACTCCCCTCTGAAGTAACGTAGTTTTTGAGGAAGAGGTAATTTCTCACTATAAATAATAAACACTTCTTGCAAGAAGTTTTTATTCCTATCTGAAAGCACACAAACTTGTACAACCAGGTTTTTCTTCCATCATTTTCTTGCAACTTCGATGACCAATTGAGCCCAAATTTTTACAGGCTTGTTATTTTATGCATATGTTGGGACACACCAAGTGAGAACACTGGTCTTTGACAATTTCCAAAAGTGTTCAGTGCCTTTAATGACAGCTGCATAAACTCACATAATATCCTCTACCAACTCTTTTTCTACATCAGGCACAGCAGATTCGGAGTATGATTGAAGCCTACATCATTGATCTTGAGAGAGACACTCAGTACATGAGAGCTATCCAGGATTACATCACAAGAGAATCTACTCTCCTTAGCTTCAAGAAAGGAGACATCATTAAACTTACTACGAGACACTCGGCCACTGATTCAGGTAATAAGAAGCACGGACTTCCTCAATGGAAAAACGAATTCTCTAAGAGAACTTTTTTCTTTAAAAGCTTTAAAGTGTGTAAGGGTGAGACCAAAATAATATAATGCTCAGTATCGGCAGAACAAAATATCAAATTTTCAACTGAACAAAAAGACGCTCAATAAAAATTTGGTAACAATAGTTTTTGAGAGTTTGTTACGAAAGTGGTTTCACCCGCAAGGAAAGTGTTTAATCTGAAAACAACCGAAAAAACCCAGCACATAATACATTACAGACGATTTAACTTTTCTTGTAAATGTAAACTCATATTCAATGTGGGACTTTGGGACGCTACGCAGCAGCAAACATAGCAAGGGCCATTTTCATGGCTCTGCTTACCTCCGAATTCTTCGCTTGCATTCACCATTCTTAACTTACAGGGCAAGTGCCAAATTTCTGCGCTAGCTGTGTAAGCAAAGAATGGCTAGTAACGTGGAGTACGCATGCACACAAGCAAAAATGTGGGTTAGATTCCTGGTCATGACACGTACTTGTGTTCTTGAGCAAGGCACTTAACCATAATTGCTTCTCTTCACCCAGGTGTATAAATGGGAACCTGAGAGGGCTGAGACAGTTGTGTTGGATTAACCCCTTAGCGCTAATTTAAGCAGCTTGGGGTTCTATGCTCCCCAGGGAGTTGAGAAAGATAGAGGAATGGTTCTAGTATGCCTGATGAACAGGGATAATAATGTTGTAAAATGCCTTGATCTATACTAAGATTTATCTTCCAATGCGTGCTAATCCTCCAATCAGATGCTCGAACCGGAGTGTGATATCAAGCGATAACCTACTCCCAGTTTTTACATTGCACTCTGCCTATTGAGAGTGTCAATGCGTCACGCTCCGCATACAGTCAGTGCAAAAATTACATTCTAAACTTTGCGCGTGCATGCTGTGTTTATTTGTTTCCTTGTTTCTTTATGAGGTTGGTTGACTTATACTAGGCTGGAAGATAAATTTGTTATCACACGCGCGCACGTGGAATACGTAAAGATATAGCGCGTCTGCGTCCCATATCCAACTCGGTCTTCGGCCTCGTTGGATATGGGACGCAGAAGCGCTATATTTTTAAGTATACCACTCGCGCTTGTGTGATAATTTATAATATGCGCTATATAAGAACTAATTATTATTATTAACGTGTGTTGATATATTTTCATAAACATGTAGACTGGTTGTTTGGAATGTTGGATGGACACACTGGATTCTTCCCAAGAGAAAGTGTTGTTCCTGCTGCAGGACCTGAATCAAGAAACTTCCTAGTAAGTGTCTTTATGTAGAAAGCATCTTATAGACCCATTGCACTGGTATCACACGCCGCTTTTGCCTACCAATGGTCTTCCATTTTGGGAGTCAAACTACATGTAAAGATATGGTGAGTGTGTAAGCACGCATGTCGCCTAAAGTGTGTTCTACATAGTATTCTTTAAACAGCTAAACTAACTCCCAAATGGCGCAAACAAGACTTGATTATGAAGATGACATCAGGTGAAATTGGTCAATATGTTTTAAGAAATGTCTGAAAAGTGGAGAGTGAAGTGGCTGGAGGTCTGAGCTGTGGCAAACTGTTCAAGAGAGTTGGTGCTGAATAAACAAGAGCTTGTTCACTGTAATAAAATGTGTAGACCTCAAGAAATTTGAGGAAGAACAATGGTACTTTGTGGCGATCTTTCTTTGTTTGCAAGTTTGCTGAAGAATAACTTTGTTATGCCAGGCAAGTTAGTGGAATACAGAAAAACGTAGTGCATCTGCATCGTTGCCTTTGGCTTCCATGTATGTGGGACACAGAAGCATTACCCCCCCCCCCATATTCCAGTTCTGCTTGTGAATAACTCTTGAAGTGTGTGGGTCAATATATTTTTACAGGTAAAAATAAAGTGGTTGGGGTCTTTGTTATATTTTTATTTGGGAAATTTTATTGAAATCTGTTTTGATAAGTTATATGATTCTTGTGTTTAGGTAAAAGGATTAGCAACAAATTTTGCTGCCAGTAACCAGGAAGAACCAGCAAAACCAGGGCCTTCTGTAAGTTGTTTTATTTTCAGTTGAAAGTTTTTAATTTTCATGACACTCAAAACTTTTAAAATTAGTTATGAACCTACTTTGAATGCGTTATGTTTCAATGATCTGCGCAATAAGAAAACCAGTAAGAATATTCTAAATAGGTGGATAATATTGGAAAGTTAATTTTCTGACAATATTTCCAATTCATGAAGACAGTCTTGTATTTGAGTCCTCAACCCTTGAGTTCTGGCAATCTCAAAATAAAAAACATTCATACTTCCATCTTGATATAATTTAGTTGGGAATAAGAAACACAGTGTTAGAAAAATAACTCCCGATCCACCAAAGTGTTCGTTTTGCATTCAGAGCAATCGGTTGCCCCTAAATTTCCTGTAAAAATTGCCCTGTGTGACGTGGCCTTTAGTCTTCATTGTTGAGTCCAAGTCCCAAGTAATTCGGGTCGAGTCACGAGTCCGAGTCATGAGTTACAAATGTCACGTCCGAGTCTGAGTTTTTTACCATCGTGAGGCGTGTCTAATGCCAAGTCATTCAAAATGCGACTCGAGCCAGACTAAAGTCTGAGCTCGAATCCAGAGTCATACAACACTCTGTGAGGAACTAGAGAAATAATAATATAATAACTAGATCTTATATAGCGCATTTCACAATAACGTCTCAATGCGCTTTACGTTAGTGCCCTGGTCATTGGGCCAATAACATTCCTGTAATCTTTCTCAGCTCCCTGGGGAGTATACAGCCCTGAGCCAAAGGCTTTTTAAACATAATATCAACTTCTACCCTCGCAGGTATCCATTTATACCCCTGGGTGAAGAGAAGCAATTATAGTGAAGTATCTTGCTCAAGGATACAAGTGTCATAACCGGGATTTGACCCACACCCCGATGACTTAACCGGAACTTGAATTTGATGCTCTAAACCACTCGGCCACATGACACCCCAATTGACACTAAATATTACCAGGAGCAAATAATCTTTGATTTATTTAAAAACACAAAAATGGAACTTCAGAGAAAATCATGAATCAAATTGATAGAATGTATGCAGTTTTCATGTAAGGACTTGTCTTTTGTAGAAGCAATCCTCCCCACCACCTTCCCCTGCTAAGAGTCTTGTAAGACAACTCACCCAGGAAGAGATGACAAGGTTCTCTATGGTAGAATTTGCTTCCAAGTACTTCAGGGATAATCCAAACAAGTAAGCTTTTAACTTTAAAAAGAAACAAAAGCACAACATTCAACTTATATCATTATTCTACTTTCATTTCCCACAATAATAATAATAATAATAATAATATGCAGTTCTTATATAGCTCTTTATACTCCCGATGGGTGTCTCAAAGCGCTCAGGATTTTTCCTACAAGGTAAGTGGAGTTACGTGTATGAGACCTATTCCTTTGCATAGCACCATGTAATGGTTTACAAGGTGCTGTGGCGCAATATGCAGTCAATCAAACCAGGAACACCGGGGCGAACCCCTTATCTTTACGATAAGTGCACTGGGTTCTTTTACGTGCATTACACAACACACGGGAACTACGGCTTAACGTCCCATCCGAAGGACGAAGCATGTGGTTAAGTGTCTTGCTTAAGGACATAAGTGTTACGACTAGGATTCGAACCCACACTCTGCTGATCAGAAACACCAGAACTTGAGTTCGGTGTTCTTATCCGCTCAGCCACGACACGCCACAATACACCCCTTGCATAGGTCACCATCACTGAGGTCAAATGATGGAAACATGCATGTGTGTATGTGCCACAAACAACTCTCTGCCAATGATAGGCTGGCATTGGACCTCAGTAAAAAATAATAAGCGCTTTGAGACTCCTGTAAATAAAGCGCTATATAAAAAGTAGTTCAAATTTATTAGCATTATTGAGTCATCACATCACATTGATATCATGGCTGATAATTCAGTTGTCTTCAATTTTTCTAAAAAGTGCCTGATTGTCATTGACAACCTTAGTTTGTTTAAAGGGTCTGTATACGTTGGTAATTGGAACCCATTGTTTGTTTCAATCCTATAAAGTTGAAGATATATACCATAAAACTATAACCTGTGTCCACGCAGGAAGAATAATCTGTAGTTGGAATACACAATCTGAGAAACGTTACTGCAGTAACGCTTCTCTTCAGATTAAAATGTTTGGGGATAAAAAGAGAATCTGAGAAACGTTACTGCAGTAACGCTTCTCTTCAGATTAAAATTTTTGGGGATAAAAGTGATATCTTTTTCCATAACCGCAGTACTTCAAGTGAAAATTTTCTCAAAATGCATTATACTATCCAAAGCTGCTGTACTTCTTACCAAGTAAGTTTTTATTGCCATTCATTTTCAGAGTCATTACCAAACGTGTACAGACCCTTTAAGCTTTGTTGGGGTGTTTGTTTGTTTGTTTTGGGGTGTTTTTTATGTATTTTTCTTAGGAGTTGCACATTTTTCCTCACCGTAGTTTTGTTGTTTTCTACTTACCACTTTTAATTGTAATTGTAATTTATAGATATGTGATGCAGAGGAAGACAGACGGCTCCATACGCGGTTCTCTTAAGTTCATGGGTAACCTCAAGAAGTCACTCAAGATGAATGGTGAGTATTTCCCCTACAAAGAAACAGGCTTTGACGCAAAAATCCTTTCCCCAATTTTTACTGAAATTTGAGGAATTCTGTGAGAGAATTACAATCAAAACATAAACCATCTCTGAGTCACTGACCAATGCCTATAATTTGAACTTCATACACGTTTCATGCAAGAATCGTCTCTCCCCTCTTCAAATGCAACAGTTTTGAAATTTTTGCAGCAACAAAAATTCATATTAATTATTTATTTATATATTTATTGCAACATAATGGTCAACATAAACAACAGACCAGAATAAAGATGAATAAAAAGTACAACTACTTAAAGTACAGTTTCTTCCAAATAATTTAACAATTTCAATGGGGAGGAACTTTGAATAGAAAAAGGAATATTGTTCCAAACTTTAACACCGGCAAACTAAAAAGATTGTTAAAGACACTGGCGTTCTGTTTAGGGGCAACAACATTAAGAGAGTCTGCATTTCTTGTATTTATACCATGCCTATCGAAATACATTTCTACGTCATTACATGGTTCAGCAAGTCCCTGAACACATTTATTAAACACAGGCTAAATGAAAATCCCTTCTTTGTTCTAGGGTTTGCTAAGATAGTTGATTAATAATGTCTTCACAACGAAAATTTATATAATCAAAATTGTTGGAGACAACCCGTGCAGCTCTTTTCTGCAGTCTGAGAAGTGCCCTTTTACTATTCATTGAACAATTTCCCCAAACAGAACGTGCATAATCGAAGCAGGGTTGAATGGTAGTCTTGTATTACTGAGTAGTAATGTCAATAACTTATTATTATTATTATTATTATTTATTAAACCAAAACAACGCAAAATGTACAATACATAAATAAATGTACATAATAATAAACATGAACAAAAAAAAGGAGCAAGACAGAAAACAAAAGAAATTACAAAATGAACAGAAATACACAAAACCTAAACACATTAAAAGGGCCAGGGGCCGATTTCTCAAAGAGATAAGACTAAGTCTTATCTGAAGTTAGGACCAGTAACTGGTCTTAACTTAAGAGTAGTCCTATCTCTTAGCATTGCTTAGGACTAGTCCTAAGTTAGGAAGAGTTTTGTGAAATCGACCACTGTACAACAATAAATTTAAATAACTATGGACGAAAACAAAAAACAAAACAGCAACAGCTATGTGGGTAAGGGACAGCAAAAGTAAAATAACTACTATTACCCGCAGGCATGCAGTCCCGCACGTATACACTAAAGTATTCATCCCAATCATTGATCATTAATTTTCAATGTTTCATCTTTAGCCAAGAAGAAACCTGTACCAAATCCGCAGGATTGGTCATTGTTCTTGGATTCTGTGTCTTACACAAACTCTCCCATCCAGGCATCCCTGCTTGAATTCCCCAATTTGGCGATCAATAAACTTGCTCTGGAATGCTTCATAGGTAAGTCATAACAAAACTAGAGATGATTAGAATAAAAGAAAAACGATTTCACAAAGGATTAAAAATCAAATAAACTACTGTGCATTTTTAATTAATAACATTTCACAGCTTAAAGGCCCTGTACACTATTGGTAAGATCGAAAAACACAAATGTTTACAGATTCACACATAACTTACATGATTTAAAGTAAGTAATGGTAGAAAGGGTTCCTTAAAGTATTTCTGACTAAAATGCTATCGTTTCTGAGAAATGAGTAAAACAATAGTTTTTATCTCGCGCAATATATTTTGAAAAAACAGAAAACACATAAGGTCTCTTTTCACTATTTTTTCATGATCTCGATGACCAATTGAGCTCAAACTTTCACAGGTTTGTTTGTTCATGCATATGTTGAATCACACAAAATGTGGACACTGATTTTGGGCTGTTACCAAAAGTGTACAATACCTTTAAAGGGAATGTATGCGTTTGGTAATTGGAACCCCTCGTTCGTTTCAACCCTATATAGTTGTAGATATACATTGTGTACCATAAAGCCAACCTGTGAAAGTTTCATTTCAAAAGGTTGTAGCGTTTTTGAGATTTCAGCAATTATCTGGAGCGGTTGTTTCACGCAGGAGAAGAGTCCGTTACTGGATTTGACATTTCAAATTGTAGTTCAGTAAAAAAGTACTACAGCCCTCTTGTGGTCTTTATTTTTAAAAGAAACTTTGTATTCAAACCACTTTCTATAACAAGAATGGTATGCATATTAATACCCATAATATAAATACTCAACTGAAATGAACTCCTTGTGTATCCATTGTTGTTTTTCTTTGTTTGTATTTGCAGCACTCATGCAATTGATGGGTGATTATCCCGTCAAAGTGAAAACTAACTCTTTACCACAGGATAACATGTATGAGAGAATCCTCTTCATCTTTAAGGTAATGAATCCATCTAACAATCCTTCGACTTCCAAGAGGAATTAAGATTCACAAACTAAATATTTGTTGTTCTTATCATGGTGCCACATTGAACATCCACCAAAATAAAGTGGCCACTTTCTGTAAGCAAGTTTGTTGTTATTGTTAGTTTCTCATTTGTAAAAGGCAGGAGTGTGGCTATGAATAGCTTTTAATCTCGTGCAGTGTAGATTCAAGGTAGACAACAACATCAAAATATAAAACAAATGTATATGATATTATGTATTTCTCCAAAACCTCTGGTCAGCTTTTTGTCAGAATCAAAGTGCTCATAATAGGGAGCAAGTCTCTTTCCGTGTCATTTTCCATTTGAACACATGTATGCAGTTTGAAACTGATAAATTCAAGTCCCCTTGCTGTGTTTTTAAAATAATTTTTCAAATTGAATGAAATGTCGTTTACCTTTGAATATCAAGGCTTGTTTCGAGCACCATGAAATATGTGATGAGATCTACTGCCACATTATCAAGCAAACAACAAGAAACACCAGTGCCAAAAAGTAAGTCTTGATTAACTCTCTAACAATAATACGCAGTTCTTATATTGTAGCATGTTATTTACAACAGGTATGCAGAGCTTGATTTATGAGATCCTTTTATATAACACCTTGTAGGGGTTTACAAGGTGATGTGGTGCACTATGCAGTCACTGGTGCCAGAAATAACGAGGGCAAACCCCTTTTCCTAACGATAAGTGTACTGGGTTCTTTTACGTGCACTGCAGAAACACGGGGCATATTCTTTTCTGTCCCATCCAAATTTTGTTGAGTGGCTTGCTCGATATGACTGGGCTCGAACCCACATCCTGAAAACAAATGAACTTGAGTCTAGTGTTGCTATTATACATGTAATGTACCATTTTGTCTCACAGAAGGATGTAACCAACTTGTGCCATGCAAAAGGTCATAAGCAATTAATATGCAAAATTATGTTTGACAAATATTGAGTGTGAAAGTTTGATTTTTTTTGTTGGCCATTCATAAGTTATTATGTGAAAGTTAAATTTCACATGGGAATGGAAAAAAACATGTCTTCAGAATAATTTTAATTGTTATATGTTTATATAACAATAAACAGTATATTGTATAATATAACAATTATTGTTATATGTTTATATAACAATAATGCCCTATATGTTTTTCAAAGAAACCATTTTACCACTTACGACCTTCTGCTGGGACACTAATGTACTTTGAGTAACCGGCAGAAACTTAGAAAGTGGTATAGCATTAATGCCCTTCTTCCAGGTACCTGCATAAATAATCATTCTGCTTCTAAAGCATGAGAATAAAATCCTGTTTTCTCAAAAACAAAAGAAATTGACATTTGTCATGTAATGACAGAAACACTTCTCAGAATGATCTTGGCCCAATTTCATGGCTCAGCTTTACCAAATAATTCATGAAGAGACATAAATCTGTGCCAAGTTAGGTTTCAAGTTTATTTGAATTTCAGATCTTGAAAGATAATTATTTTCATCATGGTCTTTAATGTTCAGATTGAGTTTAATGCGTGCTTGGAGGTTCTTTGGTCACCTCACTTCCTACTTTCGCTGCTCACCAACTCTGAAGCCCTACCTGTTCCAATACCTGACTATGGTAGCCCAGACTGCAGAGTACCAGTATGGTGGAATGGCTGGAGTCTGTCTGTACAACCTACGTAAGACATTCAGGCATGGTGGTCGACGCTTGCTGCCAGGTACATTGGAGGTCGAACAACTTATGGTGAGTTAAAATTCATGTCATAAAATGGGAACATTTCTTTTAAACAGGTTTTTCTTAGATGCTTGTGGTACATTAAAGCTAGTAACAAGTTTGAGTTAAGTTAACAAATGTTGAGATAAAATCCATTGATACAATTTTACATTTTTACAGTTTTAACAGAACCCTTAAAGGCATCATAGACGTTAGGTAATTACTCAAAATATATATTAGCATAAAAACTGACTTGGTAACGAGCAACAGAGAGCTGTTGATAGTATAAAACATTGTGAGAAACGACTCTCTCTGAAGTAACGTAGTTTTTGAGAAGGAGGTAATTTCTCACTAAAATAATAAAAACTTCTTGCAAGAAGTTTTTATTCCTGTATCTGAAAGCACACTGATTTGTACAACAAGGGTGTTTTTTCTTTCATCATTTTCTTGCAACTTCGATGACCAATTGAGCCCAAATTTTCACAGGTTTGTTATTTTATGCATATGTTGGGATACACGAAGTAAGAACACTGGTCTTTGACAATTACCAAACGTGTACGATGCCTTTAAGGAAGGAATTGCAACAGAGGTTGACTTGTTGAAATTAGCAGAAATGAAGAAAGATGTAATCCATCTTCATAAGTTCATTTTGAAACTTCAAAACCTAATAGTACAGCTGTTGTCTCACTACGCAGAAAATTTCATAGAAATTTCCAAAGAAATTACAGTTCTGATGTGCCTTGATAACATGCAGTGTGTGTATTTTTTCAAACTGCTCATTTGAGTTGTGCTTATAAACTGCTACAATTAGCCGACAAAACTGTGAGTTCTTCAAGGCAACATCAATCACCAATCTTTTGCAGCATGCTAACTCATAAGCTCAGTCATAACTGTGTGAAAATTACAAGTGAATCCTCTATTTTAAACTAAAAATGTGATGTCAAATTCTGGAGGCAAACTTGATTTTTAAAATTTGTTTTGGGACATTGTAGGTTCCACTTTCTGGAACGGATAGAACAGTTGCTATGCATAATCAAGAACAACAACAAAAGTTTGTGAACTTTGTGCATAGTTAGGTTGGAAGCATGTTTGTGATTCATGATTTATAGGTTTAATAATAATATTAATAATAATAATAATAAACAACATTTATAAAGCGCTTCATACAAAGTGTTTCTAAGCACTGTACAAAAAGTAACAAAAATAAACAATAGCAATAAACATTTTTTTAAAGCGTTTATGAAGTTGATAAAACATGTAAGTTTTCAATCTAGTCTTGAAAGTGTTCAGAGTCACGTATGTTGGTGGGGAGATTGTTCCAAAGTTTGGGGGCACAAACGGACAAAGCTCATTCAATCTAGTCTTGAAAGTGTTCAGAGATGGGGAGTCCTGTATGTTGGTGAAGAGATTGTTCCAAAGTTTTGGGGCACAAACGGAGAAGGCTCGTTCACTGTAGCGAGTATGGGTACGGGGACCAGGAGCTAGTTGCAGGTGTACTGAGGATGCATATATATTAACCCCTGGTTGCTACACTCCTGTTCCTCAAACTAATGAGACTTTGTTGATTTTCTCATTAGGAGGGGCGTATCGCCAGACGACAACAGATTCATCTCCCTGGTAATATGCGGACAATGGTTAAGGTATTAGGCAGCACAGTGGTATGGGATATACTAGAAGAGTTATGCACTGAGATGGGTATACAACAACCTGAAGCTATTAAGGAGTTTGGTCTCTTTGGATTGGTACCCTCAAGTAAGTTTGTACATCAATGAATTGGAATTTAAAGAGGCTGTATATGTTTGGTAATGACTCTGAAAATTAATGGTACTTGGTAGGAAGTACAGCAGCTTTGGATAGTATAATGCATTTTGAGAAAATTTTCACTTCGAAGTACTGCGGTTATGGAAAAAGATATCACTTTTTATCCCCAAAAATTTTAATCTGAGAAGCGTTACTGACAGTAAGTTTCTCAGAGTGTGTATTCCAATTGCAGATTATTCTTCCCGTGTGGACAAAACCGCTCCAGATTTTTGGCAATATCTAAAAAAATGCTACCACTTTTTGAAATGAAATTTTCACAGGTTAGTTTTAGGGTATATATTTACTATAACTATATAGGATTGAAACAAACAGTGGGTTCCACTTACCAAACGTATACAATCCCTTTAAATGAAACAGAGAGCTTTACTGTTTATGTTATTAACTACAATTCTGGATCTGTTAACCAGTTCAATTCAGGGGGTTTTTTTCGTGGACCAATTCAAATAATATTTGTTGTGGGATATGTTTATCGAAATGAAACCTTGACTAAACAAAGTAAAGACACCAAATATGGTGTTCTTTGGCACTGGATTTACAGTTTTCTTTTGAGAAAACTTGCAAGAAATCCCTCATTTTTCGGCGTGACTCACTTTTTTGCCGATAATCACTGTGAAATCTTGAGAACAATAAAAACAATTGTGGCAGCCAATCAGTTTATCAAAATCCTTTTTTGTCAGTCTAAAGAATGAAGGTCTGGTATCGGTAGCTCACACAAACAATCCTGTTAAAGAGTGAATTTGATCATTAAATCCAGTGCCTTTTGTCCATTCAACCACATGCTGTACCACATCAACCGTACCCACACACAGAACATTTGTACACAGTCTTTTTTAGGCATCATTGAAAACGATGAGTCTTCACGCGGCATCCACCGTTAAGTTGTTAAGAGATTTTAATGTTTTAGCTTTTCTTTTTCTTTGTTCAGAGAAACGAGTGGTTCCATTCCAGCTGTCTGACTATTTGATGGATGTCACAACTCACTTTGAAAGTCAGGAATTTGAGTACGCTCTCCTCTTCAAGAAGGTGTTATGGAACCAAGCAATGACTGTCAGCAATGAGTTCCATTCCTCCATCATCTTTAATCAGGTTAGAGGATCCCGCTGCTAAAATATAGGATTCAAACCACCTCTAGCTACCAAGCAAGCTCGGTGGTCTAGTGGTAAGGCATCTGCTCTAGAATGGTTAAGGTCGTGAGTTCGAATCCCACCTGAGTAATGCATGTGGATTTTTTTACAGGACTCGATCTGGGAAGCACTGAGTATAAAAAGCTTAAAGGGATTATACGTTATGGTAACTGGAACCCACTGTTTGTTTCAATCCAAAGTTGTAGACCATAAAACTAACCTGTGAACATTGTCAGTAAAAATGTCAAATAAATAACATGAAACAGAAAATGTAGTTTTGTGTTTAGAAATTGGGATCCCATGTTAAGATAATACATTGGACTTTCATATCCGGACATGTCCTTTACTTTGACCTCTTTATGTGAATGGAAGTAAGTCAAACCTTGCAGCCTTTTGCGGCCGCTATGGGCATTTTTGTACAAGCCACTTGTGGCCGCTGTGGTCTCTAAAGGGTTAAGAAATTCATCCTTTTTATTTTCTTGATGCAACAGCTTTCTCCTGATTATCAGAGCAGTCGTCTTATTGTGATGGAGGGATCTAATCTTACTGACCAGCAAGCATCACAGACTGTCAGACTGGCTGCACTGCAACACAGGGCAGCAGATAAAGTCCAGATACCTACACTGTGAGTTCACTCTTACCTCATTTCCTAAAAGCTCTTTCTACATTAACGCTCATTCTTTGTGGAGAAAGAAAATCTCTCATCTGACCAGGCTCCAAAAATGAGCTGTCAGATGGCACTATTTTAAGTTATAAGAGTGTTGTTTTGCAAGTGCTTCAAAATATTCGCGCAGATCATTTCTGCAGTGTAAAAATGTTTTATACTATTATGACAAAGACTGAGGGGAATTTCCTTGATGTGATTAATGCCTTGGGGATAAAGAATATGATTTAAAGGCACTGTACACGTTTGGTAATTACTCAAAATATATATTAGCATAAAAACTTACTTGGTAACGAGCAACGGAGAGCTGTTGATAGTATAAAACATTGTGAGAAACGACTCCCTCTGAAGTAACATAGTTTTTGAGAAAGAGGTAATTTCTCACTAAAATAATAAAAACTTCTTGCAAGAAGTTTTTATTCCTGTATCTGAAAGCACACAGATTTGTACAACAAGGGTGTTTTTTCTTTCATCATTTTCTTGCAACTTCAATGACCAATTGAGCCCAAATTTTCACAGGCTTGTTATTTTATGCATATGTTGGGATACACCAAGTGAGAATACTGGTCTTTGACAATTACCAAACGTGTTCAGTGCCTTTAAGAGTAACCCGGTGTGATGCACTTTATACTCTAAGCTTGTTGAGCTCTGCAGAATAAAAAGTGATCGCAACCTCCCATGAGGGCACCTAATTATTGCAGTGACACCATGTGCATTAGGGTTTTCAAAACCCATGCACACATTAGCTTCTTTGTAAATATTTTACACTTTAATTATTTACACTTTTTTGCAGGAAAGACTTGCCTGGCATCCTCCCCTCGGCAGTGATTGACTGTATAAATCCCCAGCAGTGGTTAAATCTAATCCATGATGAAATACCCATGCTAGAATCGATGAGTCCACACGAGGCCAGGGTGGAGTTCATTGAAATCATCAAGAAGTGGCAACTTTTCGGCTCAAGCTTCTTTGATATCATAGTAAGAATAAGAGTAACTCTCAAAAACCCCAAACCATCAAAATCAACCTGAAGACTCTGATGGATTAAAGATGGGCTATAAAGTCAAATTCAGTTTTGTGATACACTCATTTTCCAATAGATAGAGTCCTCATGTAAGTGGGGAAAAAATTACAAGTCTCTAACCTTATATTAAAGTGGTGTAATTGCCATTTTATTTGATGCACTTCTAGTGCAAAATTTGTCAACATTCAAAACATCCTATGACATCATTCAGGAGAAAAATGGGTCTGTACATTTTTGTACGGGGATGTTTTGGTTCATTCGTGACTTTTTCAGAGCAAAATTTGAAACATGACGTTATTGGATTTCAACAACCTATAGGTCTGTACATTCCAAGGAAGAATTTGTTCATCAGTCCAGAGTTCAAATTCAATGTTGTTTTGATTGAATATCATCGAAAGTTAGGAATGAACCAAAACGACGTTTCGAACAGTATACTCTGCTCGTCTTCAGGAGAATGCTGGACTGAAGACGAGCAGAGTATACTGTTCGAAACGTCAAGACCAAACCGGCTCTTTTCAGAGCCAACACTCCTCCCAATAGAGATTTTACACATGGTTGTACCCGCAAGTTTACTACTATTTATAGTTACTTCTTACTTTCAATGCCATGCGAAGCTTCAAACACCACTTATGCTCCCTTTAATTAGTATTCCATATACGAAATAACTACCATGCACAGGCTTGTACAACCTTCTCTAATTACACAGTCCACAGATTTTAGTTTTGAGATCATTTTATGCTGTTGGGTTCTCATGGATGAAAAGGTGTAAGGATTGTCGTGTAAATTAGCGGCAACATTTTAATGATCACCAAACATTGGTTTGTCAACAGCAAAACTCTCAAAGTGTAAAGCTGGCGACATAAACCTTTTTGGAGGGAAAGATTTTCATCAACTTCACTTATATATTGATGGCGTAAAGCAGAGTAATCTCTTTTTTGACATACTTGAGCAAACTTTTGTCAACTCTGGAGAAACACTTTTTTTGTTAGGTGTGACCAGCCATTTTCATGGCCCTGCTTACCAAAGAGTTTCACGCTTATGGTGTACTGTAAAATTATGTGATTCTATGGGCAGCAAGGGGTCGTAAGGGCTAAATACTGTGATAATCAGATCTATGAAATTGGGCCCGGCATGTAGGCTTAAAGTGCTTCCAAAAGACCAACTGTCTAAGACAATCTAAGTTGAATCAGACATAGGTTTTAATGAAATGTTCATTATTTTGTCATTCAGCATGCATCAGATTCTCGTGTTGGAGGAGGATGCTTATTGGCTATTAACAAGGCTGGAATGCACTTGTTACATCCACAGTCACATGTAAGTTATTAGGATATAATAATAATAACATTTATAAAGCGCTTAATAATGGTGTTTCTAAGCGCATTAAACCTCAAATTACAAAGAGATGAGTCTAGAGATTTGAATGAGTCAGTAGAGGTAGCTTGACAAATATTGAGAGGGAGATTGTTTCAAAGTGACGGTGCAGCTGAGGTGGAAGCTCGTTGACCATAGCGAGTGTAGGTACATGGACCATTTGCTAGTTGATATTGTGAGTTCTAGACGACTGTAAATTGAAGGAATGCATCGGAACTTTTGGAGAAATTAGACTTTGAAGATATGTAGGAGCATGTCCATGAACTGTCAGGTAAGTGAGCAGAAAAATCTTGTATTTGATGCGTTGAGTAACCGGGAGCCAGTGTAATGATAGCAATTACTTTGTTAATATTATTCTTCTTATTTATATTATTATGTGTGTTTGTGTGAGTATTTACAATTTGTGGTAGTATAAAATAGGGGCTTGAAAGAGAAAAGGGAATATGAGTTCCTTGTCCGGCAAAGGTTGTACACTACATGGAACTCCCATGTGTGGTTTGCTAAACAAAAATGGTAAAGTCTAACAATAAAACAGTTAACTTTTTCTCAGAGGTCCACAGAAGCCAATTGCACTTATGACTATCTAGTCAAAACATTTTTTAATAGTTATAGTTATTAAAGTGATGATTTTAATAAAATGGCTGTATTAATGATCTGTGGTTGTTTTGTCAATATTTGGAATCGTTAATGACTCATGGTTGTTTTGTCGTTATTAGGAATTGTTAGTGACTCATGGCTTCGATGAGGTGGTGTCATCTCGCCTTCTCAAAGGGAATGATGGCAGGCAGTTTATAGACCTCAAATGCGGCAACTTGATGGTGCAGAAAGTGACCAGACTTCAAGCAAATCTGGTAAGAATAAATATTCCAAGTATTAAAAGTCTGTTATTTATTATATGATTACAAAACAGCCACTTGGTCTTGGGTAAACCAACAGGGCTATGGGGTTCAAATGAAATCTAGATTTGGAAGATGCATTGGGAAAAGGTAAACATTTTAAACTTCACCATTGGGTTATTTATTTTTTTATATCAACTTTAAGTTCACAATTATTAAAAACCTCAAATATACTGCAACTTATATACTTGTTTTTTCAGTGCACTGAAATCATTCGTGAGATCGGCCTCCACATGCAAGCCCATACATTCAGCAAGCACCCAAACCAACCATCCGATGACATCACAGACTACAATAACATTCAACATCCTAACCAGCATTCCAACCGCGGTGACGACAGCCCACACAACCCTGCAAAGCGCTGGGGAGCAGTACCGATGCCCGAGATGACATCTGCTAATGTGAACCGCTCTCCCAGCGATCTCTCAGATTGGAAACGAGGGATGTCACCAGGTCTACCGTCCCATCAAAGATCCTCCCTGGCTTCATCAACTGGGGAAGCATCTGATACCTCACCTGATGTGCAGATGACACCAAGAGGACAACAGGAAGCCATCTCAGCTACTGAAGGCCTCTTTTTCAATCCAACTAAAAACCCGAAGAGAGATCAAGACGGACATAATCGAACATCATCCTGGGACCAGTCATCAGGAGTTGCTTACATCCCTCAGGCTCCCCCTCCACCACTCACTGGTAACATTCTTCAAATAGGTCAACCTCGCTCTGCAAATACAAGACAGTCTGCATACAAGCAAGCCCCCGTCAAACAAGGAGGAGTTGGTAATGGTAGTGCTCATAGTAACATGACGAGTCCCACACAAGCTTCCCCACGTGGTTTCTACGCTGGTAGGAAGTAAAGACTACAGTTTTTGTATGATAAATCTCATATCGAAATATGAGTACATCTATTGCAATTCAAAATGCAATTCAGTTTACCTAGAAATAGACCATGTCCTAATGGGAGACTTTCAAGACGATAGAGGGCGTCCCACTCACCAATCCTTTTCCATAGTTTTCAGCGACGCAAACAATACAAAAGGACCGGTGAGTGGGGCACCCGCTATTGTCTTAAAACCTTCAAACGAGGCACCTGTTTGGTCCAAACATGGCTACAGTTTCCTGTCACAGAGGTGTGGCAGGCGTAAACGATAGGTTAAGAGGGTTTGGTCTGCCTTTTCTCAATGATTTCTTTAGCTAGTTGTGTTGCTAACCACATAAACTGTCGGCAAAAGATAAGACATTCATTCACCACAAGCCCATTGAACCATAGAGCAAGGATCAAAGTCCATGCCTTGTCACCAACTGGTGACTCACTCACACAGAGATAGGATTTTGTGCATGTACAATGGGAATTTTTGTTTCCACCACCCCTCCTGACCAAATTGACGACCCCTGTTGATTGACACCCCTTCTAGAACTTGTGTAATGGTACACTGTAGGATATCATGGAGTATCACAGGCTTGGGATCTACCATTTTGTAATGGTTATGTTTTTCTTGATATGTGCCACAGCTGTTCGGTGATGGGCCTCGTTTGAGGGTTTTAAAAGTCTCCAATTGATGGTTCATTCTGTAGCCAGATCTCTGCAAATGTTTATTCTTCAATGTTGATGCTGCAGCTAACAGTCACAGCCATAGCTGAGTCTTTTTTTCCCGATGTGGCCTTAGTATCAATGCTAGTGTGACAAGGGTGGACTGAAGGTTTATGTGTGGGCCTAAATATATTTCAACGCCAATCCAGAATCATCATACAAACTACCTTAGAACTTATATTTATTGAAAAAGTCTCAATTTGGGTAGATTTTATCTGTGGTAAGTTTTCAACTCTTTATGTAGTGTGCCTTCAAAATTTAAAGAATGAAATATAAAGGCACTGTACACGTTTCGTTTGGTAATTACTTAAAATATATATTAGCATAAAAACTTACTAGGTAACGAGCAACAGAGAGCTGTTGATAGTATAAAACATTGTGAGAAATGACTCCCTCTGAAGTTATATAGTTTTTGAAAGAGAGGTAATTTCTCACTAAAATAATAAAATACTTCAGGCCTGAAGCCTTTTATTCCTATCTGAATACACACAAATTTGTACAACAAGGGTTGTTTTTCTTTCATCATTTTCTTGCAACTTCGATGACAAATTGAGCCCAAATTTTCACAAGCTTGTTATTTTATGCATTGGGATACACCAAGTGAGAACACTGGTCTTTGACAATTACCAAACGTGTTCAGTGCCTTAAGAAAACCTTAAAGTAGCAACAGCATTATTGTAGCCTGAATTCAGCCTTAAAGGAACTACTTACTATAGATGCTAATTCCATAGCTATACCACTTTAAGTCTGTAGTTATTAATAATTAAGTATTCCTTTAAGGGAAGCAGTAGGTATTTTCAAGTTCTGAACAGATTGCTTTACTAACAAAATGTTTAAGGTTTGTCGGTATTAAAGATTGTACAAAACTAATTCACGTAAAGTTATTCATTGATTTATATATTTTAACGAGAAGATTATTTTAAATAATGATTAATTTGTGATATATCAGTATGAGATCAATATTTAATTTTTAAAAAGTTTGGATGATAGTGTTATGTACTTAAACTTACTGCATTGCCAAACAGTTAACTGAATCAAGAATATACTGTATGTAATTCTGCAGGGAAACTATAGCATCCTTTGGATGGATGTTAATTATAATTTGATTGGTCATATAGTCAAGAACATTATAGAAGTACAAAAATACTTTTAGTCTAGTGAGGTTTGCAGTAACATCAACATGAAATATCTCTGTTTAAGTTGTGGTGGTTTTGAAAAAACTGCTGGTGTACAGGGCCAAATTTCATAGAGCTGCTTCACCACAAAAGTAGCTAAGCACAACAAAATTATGCTTACCAGAATAAGGTTGCCAGCCGTACTAGCAAACCACAAGTACAATTTATGACTGGTATCCTGCTAATTTCTGCTTAGCAGAACATTTTTAAGCAATATTTTCTGCTTAAGCAGCTCTATGAAATTATGCCCAGCTTGACATTTTTATCAGTGTGCTCTGGGGCGTGTTTTGGCGACCATGATCGGAAACAAGTTTCTGACATAAAATTCACCGACCGAAACTACTTCTGAGAGCTACGCGAAAACGGGTCGGTAGCCAGAAGCAGTTCATTACGTAAGAACATCTATTGAAAATTCATATTCTTAAAATATACAACCGTCATTTTATTTTGAAATGATGGAACTTAGTCTTTGTTTCAAACATGTTTCTGGTTGGGGTTGTCAAAATGCACTCCTGATTGTCTTCAGGAGAAAACTGGACTGCTGCAAGCTGCATACATTTTGTGGATTTATCTGCGGTGTGCACAGGCGGGACAGCTGGAACAGAAAGCTAGAGGAGAAAGTTTTTAGAACAATTATTTCAGCTCCTCTAGCTAATTAAAAACAAATGAAATATACATTGCAATAGGTGCTCACATTTGTCTCATTTATAACAGCTGTTTTGGATTTGCTTGATATCTTTTTAACAATTGCCTTACAAATTCAGTCATCATTTTATCAATGATGAGGGCTTTTCGAGTGAAGTAAGGGTTACTTTCCCTGTCGTATTTCAAAAATATAAGCAGTTATCCATGTTTACTTTATCATTTTTCTTATTACACATTGTAAACAAAATATGCAAAGGCTAACAAACAAAAAAGCAAGCAAATTAATTTTAATACAGTTGTAGTTGATTAACTTTTCCACATTTTTCGCTCAAAGAAACTGCAATAGGACTGTAAAAATAAAACATGGCAAAACAAAAATGTTGACACTTTTAAAATTGCAAAGTTTATTGTAACAGTAAGCAAATTTTTGTTGTACATCACTTCTGGTATCTCCAGCATTATCTGTTATGATTTATGCTAAAGGTATAATTTTCTAGTATAGTTTCCTCATATTTCTGAAAGTTGTTAATAGGGAATTCCTTTAAAAGTGTTGCAAAAGTTAAAACAAACAATTGAGAAAACTGCAAAGGAAAACAATAGTTGATAAATGTTGCCTTATTGTGCCCCATTCCTTTGGAATGTTATCAATTGAAAATATCATTATTCACAGATTTACACATAACTTACATTGTATAAAGATGGTCATGGTGGGAAAACTTCCCTTGAAATATTTTAGCTTCAAATGCTATACACAACTAGTTTTGATCTCACAAGTCCAAAACCCTGATATTTGAAAACAGCTAGTATAAACAGCGATATAGTTTTTTACTAGTTTGACTCTTATGGCCCAATCAAGCTTAAAGGGTCTGTATAGGTTTGGTAATTGGAACCCACTGTTTGTTTCAATCCTATATAGTTGTAGATATATACCATAAAACTAACCTGTGAAAATTTCATTTCAAAAGGTGGCAGCGTTTTTGAGATATTGCTAAAAATCTGGAGCGGTTATGTCCACGTAGGAAGAATAATCTGCAATTGGAATACATTATCTGTTCTCAGATTCAAATTTTGGGGGATAAAAACTGATATCTTTTCCAAAACCGCAGTACTTCAAAGTGAAAAGTTTCTCAAAATGCATTATACTATCCAAAGCTGCTGTACTTCCTACCAAGTAAGTTTTTATTGCCACTAATTTTTAGAGTAATTACCAAACGTATACAGCCCCTTTAAGCTTTCACAGGTTTGTTATTTTATGTAAATGTTGGGTCACACAAAGTGTGGATACTGGTCTTTGACAATTACCAATGTTTTCCACATGCAAAATGAAATTGTAATAGATATTTTAAACTAACCCTCCACCGGAGGTGGAAATAGAGAAACAAATGAATAGGAATTTTAATGTTTAAACTGCCTGCCATTGTCTTTGGTTTAACTTGGACAAATTTTAATCAAGAAATATTGTATAAAATAATTTGAAAACAGTAAGCTGTTATAAACATTGGGAAATTATTTATACATAAAGCTACTTTACATTCAACAAACAAATTAACTGCCAAAGATTATAAATGTAGTGTTGAAATTGTATAATCTGAAAAATGTTTTAGATATGATATAATTTTTAATAAAATAGTATTACCACCGAAAACTGTTTAAATGAGAACTATGAGCAACAACGACTGGATACTAAGACTTTTAGGTCTGCTAATAGCTCCCAAGCCCAAGCCCCCCGCATCTGAACTCTTTCCAAAGTGTCTTGTTGATTGGATAAGGTCAAAGTCAATGTTATATAATATATAACACAGCACTTTCAACAAAATGGCACTTATACAAATTAATTCCACTTGATGCAGCACTCTGACATAGAGAAACATTGTTGACAGGCAGCATGCTTGCCAAGTGACAAATTCAACGGCTTTTTCAGTATGCACTACTCAAATTATTGTTCACTCGCCGTGCAAAAGGGTTACTTTCTAAACGGCCGCTGGCTTAACAACAACGGAAGAGGCTAAGTCACGGTGAACATCTCTCGAAAACTGGTGTTAATCGAATTTTTTGGAAAAGCTATAACAGTTCATAGTAAGTTGTGGATTATTTGCAACATAAAAAGTGATATTAGAGTTAGTCCTCGAGTTGGCACCAATATGTGAAATTTCAGCACCTGGCTTATGGACGATTTCGTCATTGGTATGTGTACAAAACAATTTTATGCAAAACAAGGTTTCAGGGAAGGTTCCTCGGACTAATTATTCATACAATTTGGCCAATCGCAGTTTGGCTAGGTTTAGGCAAGTTTTGCTGGACTGTGAGGCCAGTCACGAGCTGAACAAGTTTTGACATTGGCCTCTACCCCTGATAAACAATAATTACGGTGCAATTTCTATAAAATGCGGGGTTTTATGTTTTCTATTTCTGAGTTCCATACACATTTTGCACGCGGGAAGCGCTCCGGAGCGAGTACACCTGGGTCAAACCGAGGAAGCTAATCGAGCGCACCCCAGCCTCGCTACCATGGGCAAGGCCGGCCGAAGTTTGTGTTAGTTGAGCCTTGGATTATTTTCCGAAAATTAAGTTGTAAAAACGACGTTTTAACCTTTAACCTCAACGCCCAACATTTGTAATCGGCCATGGGATGTCCATGAAGTGTTTTATCTTAATGTTCAGGTGAAAATAATGTGATTTTTGTTCACACATTGAAAATGACACAAAAGCTTTGAAAGAGTCCTGTATATATTTATTTTGTTTACAATTTCCTTACGATTTCCTCGCTAAAAGTCTTTAAAACAACTTTAGTACAACTCCAGTTTCCTTTATAAAATTATTTACACTGGACTCCACAATTTGGTAGAGTCTAAATCAGCAGCACAAACTTTACACCACATCGGCCTTTGCTCGTCAGTAGGCCTAGTTGGCGAGTGCCCGATTTAATTAATTTTACCTTCTGTAGGCCTACACGCAAAAATCATGTTTGGAAAATTAGAAAACAAATTATTAACTTTGCAATTTAATTTTCCGTGAATTTATTCATTATTTTGGGGGTTTTCCTAAAATTCATCATTTGTTTCAAAATCAGCCATCGGGTCAATAATTTACAAAGCGCGAGCTGATTAAGAAAATAATGAATATCAAAGATTGAAATAAAATAAAGAAATGTAAGATTAAGTAGTGAGTTTGAGAGAGAGGAGCAGAGCTTCTAATAAAACATTTTAGTTCATCATCAATATTTATTGCGTCGTCGAGTCATGAAATTGGTGGTCGCCCATTAGGCCTATTTACTCATCATACCATTCCGCACGGAAGAAAAGGAGAACCCCAAGATCAAGACACTACATTAGCTGTTCCAACATATAGTAGTCGAAACAGCTATTGCTTTCGTCAAGAGCAATAAATGCTTGGTCAAGCTGAAACCTATTAGCGTACATGTATTCAATAAAGCTTGATTGTGTTACATCCAAGATTTGAACTTCATCCCGAACACCTTGTTTTTGTTATGCAACAAAATCTTATGTCGTTCGAGTAATTTTGATTTTATTTAAGTTTATTTGGGGGGAAGAAACAAATAGTTGTAAATAAAATTTAAAACAAATTATTGGAAGTTCGTACAAAAGTTTTAGGAACCCAAAAAGCCTTTAAAACGACATTTCGCTTTTCATTCCCCCCCCCCAAAAAACCCCATATATTTTATTTAGTCATATTCCAAAATATCGCAAAAAAACCCCACCTCCATAGAATAATTGCCGTTTTGTCCAAGGATATGGGTGAGTTCCTGTGTAGTTATTTTGTACACGGCCTATGGAGCAAGTTGAACCCGTTGTGTGGGCATATTCTTAGACGCGGAGTCACATACACTGTGCGCAAGCAATGGGTAGAGGAATATAGCCATATCTCGGGTCCACAGCACCGCGAACGATGCGGTCTGCATCCCCATACACTGCGCGCAACCATTGGGATCAGGAATATGGCCATATCCCGGGTCCACAGCACCGCAACGAAGCGGTCTGCATCCCCGTACACTGCGCGCTAACATTGGGTACAGGAATATGGCCATATCCCGGGTCCACCACGGCCAATACTCTATGCACAAACCAATGGGCACAGGAATATAGCCATATCACGGGTCCACCCTGCTCCCTTGGTTGCGTACAAAAAAACCGTATAGGAAATAACCCATATCCTGGGTCAAAACGGCAATTTCTCATGGAGGGGGTTTGGCGGTATTTTGAATTATGACTGAAATAATTAATGTTCAAGGTATTTTCCAGGCTTTTAATAGGTTGATTATTCATATTAATGAACTTTCACAACATTTCATCTTTTAAAATAAATTTTGTTAGAACTTGTTTTAATTAGGTTTAGGGTTAGGATTAGGGTTAGGATTAGGGGTTTGGAGTGGGAGGGTAGTGGGTGTGTGGGGGTTTGTGTGGGAGGGTAGGGGTGTGTGGGGGCCGGTGTGGGAGGGGTAGGGGATCTCCTAGAATTCAAAAACTGCCGGCAGGGGAACCACACTTGTTTATTTTTTATTAGCTGTTCCGAAATCAATTGTTTTCATCAAGATTTTCTTCTTATTATTATTCTTTCCATACGTCAAAAATCCCATTTTACTTAGCTTAGTACAAACGAGTCAGATCCTATACCATATTATAGTTATAGTTAAATATAATTAGCTTAACTTAATTAATTAGTTTACTAAGTTATAATGACATGAATATTTAATTAGCCAATCTTGAGACCACAATATAAGTGAGTTTTCGTTGAAATTAGCCGGGAAAACCTGTATAAGGTTTTTCTGAAACAGTTATTGTTAAAAGTAAATATAAGAGATATCATAGGTTAATGATATATGGGTAAAAATCCTGGCTTTTTTCTTAAAACCATTTATGACATCAATCAAATAATCCTTGTATATTTATATTGACTTAAATGTGTGCGCTTGACCACGTATGGAGCCTCGTGTATGCTTTTTTAATTAGTGTGTGAGCTTGACCATTATATTTTGAAGCAAAATAATTTTGTAATCCAATATTTTGAGTTATCTTATAAATAATTTATGTATTTCAAAATTGTTTAATAAAGTAATAAAATAAAATCGAGAAATTGACTGTTTGGACTGGGCTGGAATGGCGTAACAAATTGTTACAAAAAAAATTCCGCTGGATCGTTTTTTGAGGGCAGATTTTTTTTTAAACCGTGCCACAAGAGAACGAATAGTCGGGTACCACCCTAGTGGGTCTTCTATCAATCAATCAATGTGTGGCATCGCATACACGTGTATTCAAAATGGTCTCCAAGCACGCTTGAATCTGGCTGTCTCCGTGAACGATAATTGTAGCATTTTTGTCGTGGTTTTAATCTTCACCGAACTGTTCAGGCAAGACTAATGTGTACTCGTTTATTCTGGTTCCATAATAAGTCTCTCAGACCCCTGAGAGCACTGATAATAGCAATGTTCACGTCGGTATGTTTCTAGCTTTACGTATGTTCAATTTTGCATTAGTTTGTCTGGTATGCTTTTGTATGTACTGTACACAATGGGCGATAGCGTGTTATCGCTCCCTATGATTCTCTGCTATTCAGTATCGTTTGCTGTTTTCCATGGATTTCTATTATTGTATCGAATTATTCACTTGCAGACGTGTACAGCCTATGTTACATCAATGTTTACAAATGACTTTAATATTGGCTCAAGTCTGGCACAGTGACTAGTACCGTATGACAGCTTCATATTACCTTGTGTCAACATTTATTTTGTTTACACATACACACTATTGACTTCTTTTAATATCTTTTTTACAGTTGTATTAATTTTTTGCTTTTAAAACTTTAGTGTGTTACTGTTTGCAATCATCATCTTGATTTTTATGGCAGTATTATTATAAAATTTTATGAAATTAATAAACTCGAATATTAAAAAGGAAAGAAAACAAGAAAAAGAATCCGTGCCATGTATATTTAGTGTTCAATTACTTAGACTAAAACTAATAATGCAGATCTATAACATATAATATTTAATGGTTTTGTTGGCCACATTACACCCTCGGTGTGAATATGCCCTCCCCCATAATTGTCCCACCTTTTCGATCATTGTTATTTTCTCAGTTAAACACTCTTAACAATTTTGGCTATTCCTCGTTTCAGTCCCGTGAATTTTATTTATCCATAACACCGTCGAAATAACTGGCCCTGTGCATGCCACAACTTCGTCGTACCGTGGTCGTACCCAGTCCCAATCCTTTCATCGTATCTGTTTATACTTCTCTACTTTAACGGTGTTGAATCATTCTGAGATTCTACATTACATTAAAATGCAAATAAGGCAGAGGACCAGTAGCATTGCGGACAAGGATCGGGACTCCAAACCCCATGGTACCGGGTTCGAATGGCACACACGCTATTAGTTTACCGTACTTTTTGTCCGTTGTTGATTTGATGTTGTAGGGTTTTAAATTAAACTCGAACGAAATTTGAGTAACAGGAGTAGTGTGGCCCAGTGGAAGGGCTCCGGACTCTGAACGCAAAGGTACTGGGTTCGAATCCCGTGTGTTCTTTTTGTAAGTTAAGACGGTCCCATTGGTTTACGCAGGTTACTATGGCATGGGGAAATCCTTGCTTTGCACTTAGTAAATAATTTGCGAGTGGAAGGCACACGCTAGTCGCCATTTACCATTACTTTACTTTTTGGCCGGTGTTGACTTGATATTTTAGGTTTTAAACTAAAACCAAACGCAATTTAAGTAAGAGGAACAGTGGCCCAGTGGCCCAGTGGAAGGGCTCCGGACTCTGAACCCATAGGTACTGGGTTCGAATCCCGCGTGTTTCTTTTTGTATAAATAGACTTGAGGCCATTGGTTTACGCAGGGTACTATGGCACGGGGAAATCCTTGCTTTACACTTAATAAATAATTTGCGACTGGAAGGCAAACCCTATTTACCAGTCGTTTACTTTTTGGCCGTTGTTGATTTGATGTTGTAGGGTTTTAAATTGAACTCGAACGCAATTTTTATAGGAGGATCAGTGGCCCAGTGGAAGGGCTCCGGACTCCGAAAGCAAAGGTACTGGGTTCGAATCCCGTGTATTCTTTTCGTACGCTTAAAGTCATTGGTTTACGCAGGGTACTATGGCACAGGGAAATCCTTGCTTTACACTAATATTATAATGAACAATTTGCGACTGGAAGGCAAACGCTATTTACCAATAGTTTACTTTTTGGCCGTTGTTGATTTGGTGTTGTAGGGTTTTAAATTAAACTCGAACGCAAGTTAAGTAAGAGGAGCAGTGGCCCAGTGGAAGGGCTCCGGACTCTGAACCCATAGGTACTGGGTTCGAATCCCTGGTGATCTTTTAGTACGTTTTGATTTAAAGTTGTTCATTCTAAGGTTTATAATTAAACTCGAACGCAAATTAAGTAAGAGGAGCAGTGGCCCAGCGGAAGGGCTCCGGACTCTGAACCCATAGGTACTGGGTTCGATTCATGGGTGTTCTTTTAGTACGTTTTGATATAAAGTGGTTCATTCTATGGTTTAAAATTAAACTCGAACGCAAGTTAAGTAAGAGGAGCAGTGGCCCAGAGTAAGCGCTACTGACTCAGAACCCATAGGTACTGGGTTCGATTCATGGGTGTTCTTTTAGTACGTTTTGATTTAAAGTGGTTCATTCTATGGTTTAAAATTAAACTCGAACGCAAGTTAAGTAAGAGGAGCAGTGGCCCAGTGGAAGGGCTCCGGACTCTGAACCCATAGGTACTGGGTTCGATTCATGGGTGTTCTTTTAGTACGTTTTGATTTAAAGTGGTTCATTCTATGGTTTAAAATTAAACTCGAACGCAAGTTAAGTAAGAGGAGCAGTGGCCCAGCGGAAGGGCTCCGGACTCTGAACCCATAGGTACTGGGTTCGATTCATGGGTGTTCTTTTACTACCGTACGTTTTGATTTTAAGTTGTTCATTCTAAGGTTTAAAATTAAACTCGAACGCAAATTAAGTAAGAGGAGCAGTGGCCCAGTGGAAGGGCTCCGGACTCTGAACCCATAGGTACTGGGTTCGAATCCCTGGCGATCTTTTAGTACGTTTTGATTTAAAGTTGTTCATTCTAAGGTTTAAAATTAAACTCGAACGCAAATTAAGTAAGAGGAGCAGTGGCCCAGTGGAAGGGCTCCGGACTCTGGACCCATAGGTGCTGGGTTCGAATCCCTGGTGATCTTTTAGTACGTTTTGATTTAAAGTTGTTCATTCTAAGGTTTAAAATTAAACTCGAACGCAAATTAAGTAAGAGGAGCAGTGGCCCAGTGGAAGGGCTCCGGACTCTGGACCCATGGGTACTGGGTTCGAATCCCTGGTGATCTTTTAGTACGTTTTGATTTAAAGTTGTTCATTCTAAGGTTTAAAATTAAACTCGAACGCAAATTAAGTAAGAGGAGCAGTGGCCCAGTGGAAGGGCTCAGGACTCTGGACCGAAAGGTTCCGGGATCGATTCCCGCTATGTAAAAAAGCTTCGGGTTTTAAAAAATCTTTTTTTATTAATTCGAAAAATTTAAATAAAAAAAGTTCATAGGTTCGTTTTAAGTTTTAAGTTTCTTTAGAAGCACGTAGGGGCGGTGGGTGCCACTGCGCGGTGAGTGGCGACCTCGCGGCCCCACTCACCGCGCGGCCTCGGACGGGGAGCTCCGCGCGGCCTCGGACCGGGGCTCGAACCTGGGACCGCTACCTCCGGAGTCCGACACCTACCTACGACACCCACTTGGGTCCCCCCAGGAAAATAAGCATTTTAGACTTGATGAACCTTCGGTTCATACTTTACACAGGATACTATGGCATGGGAAAATCAGTGCTTTATACTTAGTAAATAATTGGCGAGTGGAAGGCACACGCTTTAGGTATAGACCATCAGTTTAATTAGTCAACAGGGTACGCAGAGTACTATGGCATAGGGAAATCCTTGCTTTATACTTAGTAAATAATTGGCGAGTGGAAGGCACACGCTTTAGGTATAAACCATCAGTTTAATTAATCAACAGGGTACGCAGGGTACTATGGCATAGGGAAATCCTTGCTTTATACTTGGTAAATAATTTGCGAGTGGAAGGCACACGCTATACCGTTAGGAATAGGTATAGGTATACAGGGGAATCTTTGGTTCGGACTTGCAAAATAATTCGAGTGGAAGGCACACGCTGTAGGTATGGACCATTGACTGGTTGGGATGAGGGCTTGGGGTGATGGGCTGGAGTGGTTGGGATGAGGGCTTGGGGTGATGGGCTGGGAGGTTTGGATGAGGGCTTGGGGTGGTGGTAGGTGAGATCGTCTGGGCTGGTTGGGATGAGGGCTTGGGTGATGGGCTGCATGGACTGGTTGGGATGAGGGCTTGGAGTGGTGGGCTGGGAGGTTGGGATGAGTTCTTGGGGTGATGGTTGGAGTGATGGGCTGGTTGGGATGAGGGCTTGGGCGATGGGCTGCTGGTTGGGATGAGGGCTTGGAGTGATGGGCTGGGAGGTTGGGATGAGTTCTTGGGGTGATGGTTGGAGTGATGGGCTGGTTGGGATGAGGGCTTGGGCGATGGGCTGCTGGTTGGGATGAGGGCTTGGAGTGATGGGATGGGAGGTTTGGATGAGGGCTTGGGGTGGTGGTAGGAGAGATGGTCTTGGCTGGTTGGGATGAGGGCTTGGGTGATGGGCTGCATGGACTGGTTGGGATGAGGGCTTGGGTGATGGGCTGGGCTGCTTGGGATGAGGGCTTGGAGTGATGGGCTGGGAGGTTGGGGGGCTTGGGGTGATGGTTGGAGTGATGGGCTGGTTGGGATGAGGGCTTAGGGTGATGGTTTGAGGGCTGGAAGGTTGGGATGGGGTTGGGGTGATGGTAGGGATGATGGGCTGGTAGTAATTTTGCTGGGGCGTGGCTGGTTGCACATGGGTATGATCAAGCACGGTAGATGGATGGGGTCATTTATAATGTGGTTTATAATGTTTTTAAAGGTGTGATACTTTTTAGATTAAAGGAGTTGTTATTTCCAAATTTATAAAAAGGGGTTATAACTTTTATTCTGAAGAGATTAAAAATCTTTATTTACTGGGAGGTCCGATTTGAGGGTTAGGTAGATGGACTAGTAGTAAAGTCATGCTGGGGATCGGCTGGCTGGAGATCAGAATGCTAGGTATAGGACTGGTCCTGGTTGGGAGGGGGATGCTGGTTAGAAATTAAAAGTCTTGTTTCTTGGGTATAGGTTCATTGGATTTCATTGTTAGTGGGATTTTATTTAAGGAACAGTAATCAATAAATTAAATACATTTTCAAGATAAAGGTTTTGTAATGAGGGTTTAACTGGTGTGGTTTATAATGTTTTTAAAGGTGTGGTACTTTTTAGATTAAAGGAGTTGTTATTTCCAAATTTATATAAAGGGGTTATACTTTTTATGCTGAAGAGATTAAAACTCTATTTACTGCACTTTTCTGGAAAATGATTGAGAGGATATAGGATGTTTTACTGCGACCATTTTTGGTGAATTCCATGTGTACCCATGAAGGCCTATCTCTGGAGTGAACTGGTTTACCAAATGGGACCACTCTATTTTATATGCGCAACGTTGATTTTCGTCTCATCCATTGTGGTCGATTTTGTTAATAGTAAAACATCTATTGGTCAAACTTTGCTCAAGCTTTCTTGTAATTTAGTTATGCTCTATGTCTTGCATATAATACGTTTTACAAAAACAGTTACAATGCACATACAATAAGGGAATAGAAGAGATTTCTTGCTACATTTATAGAATCATTTTATTTGACAACTCCAAATAATATAATATAAACAACACAATTTAAAAACTATCAGTTTAAAGGCATCGTACACGTTTGGTAATTACTCTGATAATTAATGGCAATAAAAACTTACTTGGTAAAAAAGAAGAACGGCTTTGGATAGAATAATGCATTATGAGAAACTCTTCACTTCGAAGTACTGCGGTTATGGAAAAATATATCACTTTTTATCCCCAAAATATTTGAATCTAAGAAGCGTTACGCGTAACACTTCTCAGAGTGTGTATTCCAAAGCAGATTATTCTTCCTGCATGGACATAACCGCTCCAGATTTTCGGCAATATCTCAAAAACGCTACCACCTTTTGAAATGAAATTTTCACATGTTAGTTTTATGGTATATATCTACAACTACATAGGTTTGAAACAAACAATAGGCTCCAATTACCAAACGTGTACACGTTTGGTAATTGTCAAAGACCAGTGTTCTCACTTGGTGTATCCCAACATATGCGTAAATAACAAGCCTGTGAAAACTTGGGCTCAATTGGTCATTAAAGTTGCAAGAAAATGATGAAAGAAAAAACACCCTTGTTGTACAAATTTGTGTGCTTTCAGATAGGAATAAAAACTTCTTGCAAGAAGTTTTTATTATTTTAGTGAGAAATTACCTCTTTCTCAAAAACTACGTTACTTCAGAGGGAGTCGTTTCTCACAATGTTTTATACCATCAACAGCTCTCTGTTGCTCGTTACCAAGTCAGTTTTTATGCTAATATATATTTTGAGTAATTACCAAACGTGTACGATGCATTTAATAAGAACATTAATTTTACTGTAGCCTAAAAAATACAAAAAACTTTGAAGAGCGATAATTTCTAGACACAGTTTTTGTGGGAGACTTATTTCAATTATCTTATTTATCAACAAATAGTTAACATCACTAAGCTGTGAAAACCTCATTATTAGTAAACCCCCAAAATCATGATTAATGCTTTGTTGTATGTTTTATGCATTTAATGTGTTTTTTTCCATTTTGTCAAAATAAAATTCTTGGCCATGCTAATATTTTAGACAGAAATATTTTTCACGACTATCTTGAGTTTTCAAAATGAATGCTTGTTTAATGAAGGTATTTTACAGAAAATAACCGATTGCTTTTTGGAAAAGTAAATTTATTCAACTCAACCTTTAAACTTAGGTCATCAAATTAGGTACTCATTTAAAGAAACTACAACAACGATGTCTGGGGTTTTTCAGACATTCTGTGCACATTTATGGTTTTGATTTTGCGGTTAATAAAAATGAGACCTGCTACCTAGCAAAACCCAAAACTTCTTGGCAATTAGCATAAATGTGTGACAGGCAAGAAAATGTCAACCTTTTTCCCCAGGAACAAATTTGAGATTTGTTTGTGACCATATGTTCTCAATAGATTTGGATTAAAAAGAAATGTTGTTGTGAATAGTTTCAACTTTCATGATAAATACCAAAATCAAACCGTTCTCCCCTCCCCTAAATTGGGTCAAAGTTTTGGGCTTTGCTGGGGCCACTCACAAATGAGACCTAATTTGAAAAGGACATCTTTTTCACAAAATGTAAGTTGTTGAATTAAAAATAATATTGCATTTCTTTCATGATATTTGTCCATCATGTAGTTAAAATACCCCTGAGCTCAATACCAATAAATGCAAATAATTAGGAGCACTTGATATTCTATCAGTCATGATATTTGGCCTTTGAAAATAAAGTAGGGACATGTTAATGAGCACAAGGTCTTACCTACAAGTACTTGTGGTGTATGTTTTCATATTCTTTTCAGGCACTTACTTTTTACAAGAATTTTCATGTGATACTAGTCACATTTACGTAAGTATTGGCTGTGTTTTGTAGAAAATTCATTTGATAATATTCAAGTAGATGTAAGATTGCATCAGGTTATCATTAATTTTACAAATGGAATCAATAAGTTGGTTGGTTGTTCATCCATGATTCCTTGATGTGTAGAAAGCCTTGAAGACCATGATGTTTCCATTATGAGTTGCTCTCCTCAAACTCTGAAGTCTTCAAGATTGTAGTGAAAATTATTTGCTACACACTTGTAGCATATCAGCTTTCTCATGCTGTGAAAGGTTAAAGAAAACATTCATATAAACTTAACCCATTTTTGGGTGTATGGTCAACTGAACTGCCCCCTCCAATTTACCCTTGTCAATGAAATCTTACAGGTCAAATTTGACAAAGATTAATTGGCATGAATGGGTATTATCCAAACTGAAATTGAGGAGCGTTTTTAGTCAAGAAAGACATCAAATTCAGCAAACTCTATAGGGTGGGCAGCTGGAGTCTCTGATCAGAGCCCCCAGAGGTACAAAAATGCAATCATGATTGGTTTGATGCACTAAATATCCCCCAAATGGTGTCTTTTCCCTCGCTTTCCCCAAAAATGAAAATGTCTGGTTACTGCTCGTTGGTTCTTTTACTTATAATTTTAATAATAACAATAATAACTAGTTCTTATAAAGTGTATTTTACAATAACGTCTCAATGCGCTTTACATTAGAGCCCTGGTCATTGGGCCAATAACATTCCTGTAATTTCTCAGCTCTCTCAGGAGTAAACAGCCCTGAGCTGCCGTGGCGCTCCGAAGGCTTTTCAAACACAATATCAACCTCTACCCTCGCAGGTACCCATTTATACCCCTGGGTGAAGAGAAGCAATGATGCAGAAACATTTTATTCCAAGGTTCATGAAAATAACAGTGGAGGAGAAACAATGCTGGTTTCTACTTAAAAGATTATTGATTTTGTTAATATTAAAAGCGAATGATATAATGCTTTTTATTATTTATCTAAGGGATTGTTAGTAAAAACATGTTTTCATTTTTTAAAATAATCTGTAATCAATCTGTAGGGACAAACCACTCATCTGAGTTAGGCTGGTGCCAGCATGAAGTCCTCAGAATGTTGTGGCATGTGGCGTGGGGGTGCTGTCTGTACAGTGCTGCTAAAACAGCCCACTTTTTGGTGTTAGTGTAACGTAACCCTTGGGGATTGTACATACCTTTGTTGTCACCTTCACACATCAACATTGGTGATGTGTAGACATTGGGCTGATGGTAGGCACTTGCAGGTCTCAGGAATCTACTTTTTGTCACAGGTAGAAATTATCTGCGGATGGCATGCCTTCAAAATACAAGTACAAAGAAATATGTGTTTAATAAAGTCAAATTTTTCACAAACAAAATATTTGAATCTGAGAAACGTTTCATGCAAAAAACCATTTCTCAGATTTTTGAGGGTTGGTGTCTATTCGCAAATGCTGTGGCCAGAGATGCTGTTGGTACTCGCTGCTACCTCGCTAAACATGGATGGATTTG
The DNA here is from genome assembly GCA_021014325.1 of Plazaster borealis. Classification (NCBI taxonomy): domain Eukaryota; kingdom Metazoa; phylum Echinodermata; class Asteroidea; order Forcipulatida; family Labidiasteridae; genus Plazaster; species Plazaster borealis. The sequence goes on from CM037475.1 coordinate 28,162,521, forward strand.
CTTTGCCCCAAACATTCGATTTGCACCTCACTTGCCTCTCATCCCCGTTCCAAAAAAATAAATAAATAAATAACAGTTGGAACTACCCAGGGAAAGTGATGCTAAATTTGATAGAAGGAAACTACGATATATTTTTGAACTAAGAACTGTTTTAAAGGGTCTGTACACGTTTGGTAATTGTCAAAGACCAGTATTCTCACTTGGTGTATCCCAACATAATTTATGCATAAAATAACAAGCCTGTGAAAATTTGGGCTCAATTGGTCATTGAAGTTGCAAGAAAATGATGAAAGAAAAATCACCTTTGTTGTACAATTGTGTGCTTTCAGATAGGAATAAAAAATTCTTGCAAGAAGTTTTTATTATTTTAGTGAGAAATTACCTCTTTCTCAAAAACTACGTTACTTCAGAGGAGTCGTTTCCACAATGTTTTATACTATCAACAGCTCTCCGTTGCTTGTTACCAAGTAAGTTTTTAAGCTAATATTTGTTTTGAGTCATTACCAAACCTGTACCATACCTTTAATGTTTAGGAGTTTCCCTTACCTTTTATAAAGGAGAGAGCAGCTCATTTACCAGACTCATTGTACATTAGGATGCTTATCAACTACATCTTCTTGGTTGATGAGTAGATCTCTGTTGAGATGACAAGCCTCGCTGTATCATGCAAACAAAAAAAACAAAATAATGCTTGACTTTAGCTTTAAAATAATAACAAGTAATGAAGCACAAGGGTAGTTTGAGAATACCTTTAAAGATCAACTTGAACTAAATGATTTAGAAACGAGTGTGTAATGATTACACAGATAGACTGTGCAAGTCTCGCGCATATTCAAACTTCAGGGACCATTGTGGTCCCAACCATTTGGAGTTTTAAATGGGCGAGATTTTGTTTCAGAGGGTGTTAAAATTGACACCATTGGTGTTGTCACTAACGTAGTTTATGACCTTGAAAGATTGTATATGTTGTTGGGAATGTAATACTAAGTAATTGATAACAAATATGAAAGTAAAAACAATTCAATAGTACAATGAAGAAAACCTGAGAATTATACTTGACCTTGACAGCTTCCGGTTATCTTACAAAAATTAAGAATTTGTGCCCACCTCTGATCACCAAACTTAGGTAAACGCGTTTTGGTTGTGCGATGATAATTGCCAGACGCTAAGCCTTTTCATCGCAGTCTATGGATGTTGAGGTGTCAGTGTAAACTGTATCACGCCTTAATTTTCAGTGGTTGCACATTATTATTTACAAAAGGGGTTTCTAAAAAGTTAAGATCAAATAAGCAGAGAGTCCAAATAAGGAACATTTTGGATGTTAGTTGTTGAACCCACATGTTGAAACTGGTGCTTACCTGTTGATGGAGAAGACATTCTTGAATCTTGATGATGGGCAGCATATGTGTATCTACTTTTGGAGAGGTAGACTTCATCTGACAATGGCATGTCTGTAGCCAGCCTAAATGCAAACAAATAAAAAAACATATTTTATGAAAGGGGTGTTTTGTAGTTTTCCTTCAATTGCAGCAACAATTTGATGATGCTCTGACATAAGAGGGCGCCATACAAGTAATCTCGAAACACTTGCTTCTAACAATAAGCATAACAAAAAAGATGGCCCATGTTTTTGGTTTATTCTCGCCAGTCCACTGGGGGTGTTTTGTTGAGTGAGGAAGCCGAGACAATTCAACTCTTTTTGGGGTGAATCTCTGTCTACTAAAATATTGGCACAGGTTTGAAAGTGTTTTAACGATAGTGAAATAAAATCCCCCACCACAGTAGTGTGGCACCCGGAGAAGGGAGAAAAAATGCATCCAGCACATTTCCCCGTCGGGTCGATGTAGCTAAGGTCAAAATTCTAGCAAACTGCTCGAGTACTGACCGAAGACCAAAATCAAGGCAGTGAAAGGCCGCAGTTAAAAGGTCTGCTGGGACTGTGGAGTCATCCTCACACCCAGAGACCAGGTATTCATTCAGCAGCAGGAGGAAGGAAGTCGAACACATGCCAAATCTGGATGCTGAATTCGACTTCTTCAATGTGTCCTCAAACTTATCCCGCATCTTGTCGGGGAAAGATCGTTTGGACGCCGAGACTCCCGCATCTGCGGCCAACTTATCTTTCGCAGCATCGGGGAGAATAGGAGTGGAGACAAACTTCTTAAAATCCTCCTTGGGAAAATGATAATAATCAAGTTCCCGCCTCCTGTAGGCAGTCCATTTTTCTGCAGACATAATCTTTTCATGCAAAAACTCGGCCCTAGAGATCGTGTCATCCGCCCGGTTATGTTTACTGTGGCGCGGTCGATCCCAAGATCCATCGGAACTCGGGGAGGAGCGTCAGGCACGCCCCGAATTCCTTTTGTCCCTTTTCTTAGGGCGGCCCCGTGAAACATCCGATGACATATCGGATTGCACTTGGGGCCCGGGAACACCAGAACAACGGAAATCCGAGGTTGTGGATAAACCCTGTGACAACAACAGTCTGTCCTGACATCCCGTGGAGAATTCCACTGTGTCAGGGGGACGTGGTTTTGACGGGCCGTGGAGGCTAGCCACGTCAAGTCGTCCCGTGTTCGGGGGCTAGACGAAGGGAGAGCGGAGGCTCGATTGGGCGCCTCGTTTCCCCTGTCCCTGGCGGGCTTTCTTCGGCTTCGCTCCGGCAATGGTGGCCTGGTTTAGTAGACCCTTGCCTGAGCCCGCCTTGCGTTTAGACGTCCCTTTAGCGGCCAAGGTAGGAGACTGGTTCAAGCCAGCTACCCCAGTCGCAGAACTGTCAGCACCCGCAGCCGTCTGTGGCTGCCGGGCGGGGGACTGGTTGGGGAAGGACGTTTTCCCGGTGCAGTCCCCCCGAGGAATCGACCTGTCCCGAGGGTGTTTCATACCCTTGGTAATGACAGGTAAAGACGTCGGCAAACGCTTCATACTTATTCTCTTCAGATGAAAACAAAGTAAACAACTCTACAAATCTACTACTTCAAATCAAAACTTCTCAAGCAAGAACGAATGGTCAAAGACGTACATGCAATTGGTTCAACCGATAAAAAACACGTCCTACCAGCGCCGTTGCTAAGAGAAAAGAGAAAGGTCATGGGATGGGATTGCCACAGGGCATTGAGGGGGCGCCAGAGGGCGCTGTTGGTAAAACTCTTGGCATTAACGCCTGCCGGCCTAGGGAATATGCAAATGTAGTAATTCGCTCTACAGGTAATGTATGAAAGAACACAGAAATACACTTTAAAGGTGTTTTAACTTTTGTTTTAAAGGCATCGTACACGTTTGGTCATTGAAGCCTATTGTTTGTTTCAAACCTGTATAGTTGTAGATATATACCATAAAACTAACCTGTGAAATTTTCATTTCAAAAGGTGGCAGCATTTTTGAGATATTGCCGAAAATCTGGAGCGGTTATGTCCACGCAGGAAGAATAATCTGCATTGGAATACACACTCTGAGAAGCGTTACTCTCAGATTCAAATGTTTTGGGGGATAAAAAGTGCTATATTTTTTCCATAACCGCAGTACTTCGAAGTGAAAGATTCCTCAAAATGCATTGTACTATCCAAAGCTGCTTTACTTACCAGGTAAGTTTTTATTGCCATTAATTATCAGAGTCATTACCAAACGTGTACGAAGCCTAGTATAATCAAACTATCCAAAGCCTCTTGATACAACTCAAATTAATGGTTGTTCATATAGTTCGATTTACCTGTTGATGAATACATCGTTGAATCTTGATGATGGGCAGCATGTGTATCTACTTTTGGGGAGGTAGACTTCATCTGACAATGGTATGTCTGTAGCTATGACTAAATGTAATCAAAATAAAAACATTGTTTCGTGAAAGGGGTGTGTTGTTTTCCTTCAAATGCAGCAATGGTTTAAAGGTATCGTACTCGTTTGGTAATGGCTCAAAACAAATATTAGCATAAAACTTACTTGGTAACAAGCAACGGAGAGCTGTTGATAGTATAAAACATTGTAGGAAACGACTCCTCTGAAGTAACATAGTTTTTGAGAAAGAGGTAATTTCTCACTAAAATAATAAAAACTTCTTGCAAGAAGTTTTATTCCTATCTGAAAGCACACAAATTTGTACGACAAGGGTGTTTTTTCTTTCATCATTTTCTTGCAACATCGATGACCAATTGAGCCCAAATTTTCACAGGCTTGTTATTTTATGCATATGTTGGGATACACCAAGTGAGAACACTGGTCTTAACTGCTCACAAAAAGTTAGGAAACTTTTTTAATCATGTATATTTTTATTATTTATTACCCTCTTGTATTATGTTGCATATCAATAGAAAGCTGAAGTGTTCTTCTTTAAAATGATACCAAATGTGCAATGATGACATGTTGCTGGATTTGGCCACATTAATGAGAATGAGACAAAGTCACAAATCAAATGTGCCAAAATTAGCAATTTTGTGTTACTGTGTGAACAAACAAATTGACACTGTAATTCAAACAAGCGGTAATTTTGGCACATTTGATTTGTGACTTTGCCTCATTGTCATTCATGTAGCCAAATTCAGCAACATGTAATCATTGCAAATGTGGTATCATTTTAAAGAGGAACACTTCAGCTTTGCATTGATATATAACATATACAAAGAGAGTAATAAATAATAAAAATATACTCGATTAAAAAAAGTTTCCTAACTTTTTGTGAGCAGTTTAGTTCAATTTACCTGTTGATGAATCTTGATGTTTGATCTGTTGATTGAATCTTGATGATGGGCAGCATGTGTATCTACTTTTGGAGAGGTAGACTTCATCTGACAATGGCATGTCTGTAGCTATGACTAAATGCAATCAAAATAAAAAACATTGTTTCGTGAAAGGGGTGTGTTGTTTTCCTTCAAATGCAGCAATGGTTTAAAGGTATCGTACTTGTTTGGTAATGACTCAAAACAAATATTAGCATAAAAACTTACTTGGTAACAAGCAACGGAGAGCTGTTGATAGTATAAAACATTGTAGGAAACGACTCCCTCTGAAGTAACATAGTTTTTGAGAAAGAGGTAATTTCTCACTAAAATAATAAAAACTTCTTGCAAGAAGTTTTTATTCCTATCTGAAAGCACACAAATTTGTACGACAAGGGTGTTTTTTCTTTCATAATTTTCTTGCAACATCGATGACCAATTGAGCCCAGATTTTCACTGGCTTGTTATTTTATGCATATGTTGGGATACACCAAGTGAGAACACTGGTCTTAACTGCTCACAAAAAGTTAGGAAACTTTTTTAATCATGTATATTTTTATTATTTATTACCCTCTTGTATTATGTTGCATATCAATAGAAAGCTGAAGTGTTCTTCTTTAAAATGATACCAAATGTGCAATGATGACATGTTGCTGGATTTGGCCACATTAATGAGAATGAGACAAAGTCACAAATCAAATGTGCCAAAATTAGCAATTTTGTGTTACTGTGTGAACAAACAAATTGACACTGTAATTCAAACAAGCGGTAATTTTGGCACATTTGATTTGTGACTTTGCCTCATTGTCATTCATGTAGCCAAATTCAGCAACATGTAATCATTGCAAATGTGGTATCATTTTAAAGAGGAACACTTCAGCTTTGCATTGATATATAACATATACAAAGAGAGTAATAAATAATAAAAATATACTGATTAAAAAAGTTTCCTAACTTTTGTGAGCAGTTTAGTTCAATTTACCTGTTGATGAATCTTGATGTTTGATCTGTTGATTGAATCTTGATGATGGGCAGCATGTGTATCTACTTTTGGAGAGGTAGACTTCATCTGACAATGGCATGTCTGTAGCTATGACTAAATGCAATCAAAATAAAAAACATTGTTTCGTGAAAGGGGTGTGTTGTTTTCCTTCAAATGCAGCAATGGTTTAAAGGTATCGTACTTGTTTGGTAATGACTCAAAACAAATATTAGCATAAAAACTTACTTGGTAACAAGCAACGGAGAGCTGTTGATAGTATAAAACATTGTAGGAAACGACTCCCTCTGAAGTAACATAGTTTTTGAGAAAGAGGTAATTTCTCACTAAAATAATAAAAACTTCTTGCAAGAAGTTTTTATTCCTATCTGAAAGCACACAAATTTGTACGACAAGGGTGTTTTTTCTTTCATAATTTTCTTGCAACATCGATGACCAATTGAGCCCAGATTTTCACTGGCTTGTTATTTTATGCATATGTTGGGATACACCAAGTGAGAACACTGGTCTTAACTGCACAAAAAGTTAGGAAACTTTTTAATCATGTATATTTTATTATTTATTACCCTCTTGTATTATGTTGCATATCAATAGAAAGCTGAAGTGTTCTTCTTTAAAATGATACCAAATGTGCAATGATGACATGTTGCTGGATTTGGCCACATTAATGAGAATGAGACAAAGTCACAAATCAAATGTGCCAAAATTAGCAATTTTGTGTTACTGTGTGAACAAACAAATTGACACTGTAATTCAAACAAGCGGTAATTTTGGCACATTTGATTTGTGACTTTGCCTCATTGTCATTCATGTAGCCAAATTCAGCAACATGTAATCATTGCAAATGTGGTATCATTTTAAAGAGGAACACTTCAGCTTTGCATTGATATATAACATATACAAAGAGAGTAATAAATAATAAAATATACTCGATTAAAAAAGTTTCCTAACTTTTGTGAGCAGTTTAGTTCAATTTACCTGTTGATGAATCTTGATGTTTGATCTGTTGATTGAATCTTGATGATGGGCAGCATGTGTATCTACTTTTGGAGAGGTAGACTTCATCTGACAATGGCATGTCTGTAGCTATGACTAAATGCAATCAAAATAAAAAACATTGTTTCGTGAAAGGGGTGTGTTGTTTTCCTTCAAATGCAGCAATGGTTTAAAGGTATCGTACTCGTTTGGTAATGGCTCAAAACAAATATTAGCATAAAAACTTACTTGGTAACAAGCAACGGAGAGCTGTTGATAGTATAAAACATTGTGAGAAACGACTCCTCTGAAGTAACGTAGCTTTTGAGAAAGAGGTAATTTCTCACTAAAATAATAAAAACTTCTTGCAAGAAGTTTTTATTCCTATCTGAAAGCACATAAATTTGTACAACAAGGGTGTTTTTTCTTTCATCATTTTCTTGCAACTTCGATGACCAATTGAGCCCAAATTTTCACAGACTTGTTATTTTATGCATATGTTGGGATACACCAAGTGAGAACACTGTTATTTGACAATTTCCAAGCGTGTTCAGTGCCTTTAATGATACTTTGACAATAAGGGGGCAGCATACAAGTAACCTAAAAGCATGATTTATATCCTGTGGGTTTAACAATAAGCAATAAAAGAGACGGCCCATCTTTGTCTTTTTCATGCCCACTATAGGTGGATTGCTATTTGGGGATTCACTGACTGTTTCACTCTTTTTTGGGTGAATCTCTGTTTACTAAAATATTGGTGCAAGTTCTGTCTCCAGAGCATTTCACAATACATGTATAAGTTTTTTGAAGAAATTGACTTCATCTTCACGAAGTGATGAAGGTGCTCCTCGGCCAAAATTGCGTTGGAGAAAAATCAATGTCGAAGTTGAATACCTTTTCAAGCTGATTGGTCTAGTGGTAAGACGTCTGCTCCAGAATTGCAAAGGTCGTGGGTTCCAATCCCACCTGAGTAATATGCCTGTCGGTTTTTTTTTTTTTTAAGAGACTCCCAGGAAAGCACTGAAAAACACTAGTGTTAATGAGTTTACCTTTTTTAGTAGAAAATGCATTTTGCACGCAAGGTTGATGTACAGTGCAGAGATCTGCTTTGTTGATTGGTGGATCTCACTTCAGCTTCACTAGCTCTGTAAAAGCAAAAGCAACAAATTAATTGTTTATATTTTTTTAAATGGAACAACAGTCCTTTAAAAATATGTTTAATGTAGAGTTGATTCACTGATTAAAATACAATTAAATGCGTTCTTTGGGAGTAAAAGTAACAAACAACAAGAATTGCATTTCGATATTGTATTTTTTGGCATTGGTCTTAGTGTAAATTGGAAGGGGGGGTAAATTTGCAACCATACTTGTCCCCCAAACCACCCCCCCCCCCCAAAAAAAAACCAACCCCAAAACCCCCCAGAAAAACAAATAAAAAACCCAAAACGAACAAACCCAAAAAGAACCCACATATTGAGTTTTTAATATAATAAATTTGATTTTATATTTGTATTCTTTGTTTTATTAACAAACTTCGCTAAGCAAATCAATCTCCACACTATACATTTGTGTTTATTTGTTATCACTCCTGCTGTTAAAATTGTTATACAAGGAAAATTAGATATTTGATTGTCCCCAAACAATTTCATTGCCCTTCACTTGCACCGTGCCCCAAAAATAATTCATTAAATTGTAGAGTTTCGTAGCCATTTGGTGGAACTACCAAAGGATCAACCTGCCGATCTGCTGATCTCCCTACCAGAAGCAGATGGAGTCCACTAATCGGCACTATTTATTGGGCTAACGTATGGTGCGACCAGTTGACAGACTTTGGTACGAGTTAACCTTGGTACGACGAGTTTGGCATGTCAACAAGAACAACACAAAATGAAAAAATCCCAATTCAATACGAACAAGACTCATGAAAAGCCAATGGCATATGCCTGGAATTTAAAAAGTTAACTAAATAACTCAACTGCAACTCTAAAGCCTTTAACCTGGGTACGAGTTAACCAATGAACGAGTTGACTTGGGTGTAATCCGAGTTGACTTGGGTACGAATTGACCGGTTTATGGAATTCATGAATTGGCACTAAAATTCGACCCTATGGATCTACGGCCATCAGCTTTTTAAAAGATTCTCATTAAACGTAAAAGTTCCCTTTTATTATATGTGTGGAGAGAATTAATCTGCAAAGAAAGAAAGAATTGGGGCTTTGAAACTTTCTAAAAGTAAATGCATTCTGTTCTGGAAACTGAAAAAACAAATGGTGTTAGGCAAATTATCGGTGTGAAGTTGGTTTCTCATTTGACATTCGATATTCGACATTCGAATGTCAAACAAGGACCAGTTACTCGTTTGACATTCAACCTTCATTGACGCACAAAATCAATAGAACTGTATTGAAGCACTTTTCACATGTCCAGACCCCATGGGCCGGTCACCACTAAATACAGAATTAAAGAGGGGGGTCCAAGGAGCACACCCGTGGTCATCTTGACCACGGCCCATGGGGTTTTAATATTTCCTGTAGATTTTAGAAAAAAACATTTTTTATTGTTTGAACATCCTACCGTACATTGTTATGCACTTAACCTTAGCATTTACTCCAAGTTTTTAGTGGTCAGTTTCACATGTCTAGACCCAATGGGCCGGGCACCACTATAGAAATAGGAAGTTAATGTTTGGTTGAAACTAATATAAACAAAACTTTCAAATAAACTTACACGTAATAATAAATAATACAAAACAAGGAAACCAAATCTATTTCATACATTTTATAAATATTAAGAATCATAGAGGGTATGCTCGGTTGTCAAACTTAAGTAGGCCTAGTATATTATGTAAAAGATACAAGTAAAATTCTGTTAAATAATAATTAATAGTACGAATCACAAATAGGAGGGGGGGGCCCTACTCCGATCAGACCGAGATGACTTCAGACAGAGTTGACTTCGGCCCGAGATGACTTTGGCACGAGTCGACTTCGGACCGAGTTGACGTGGGATCCAGTTGACTTCGGACTGAGTTGGGGTAGGGTGGACAGTTTTATCTCGTGTCCGGCCACTTTGTTTTGATAATTAATGGCTATTTTAGGACATTTTTATGTTCTTTCTCATGCAAGTAAATACTCTCCTTCCATGTACTCAAAAGGGGCATGTACACTCCCCTTTTAAGTGCACTAAATTTTCCCTTTGATATCGGAGAGGTTTGATTTGTGCGGATTTCACTCCCTCTCCCTGGGGAACCCTCCTCCATCCCACTCCATCATCTATACCATCCCTACCCACCCAGGGGCAGATCTAGAGGGGGCAAAAGGGAGGCACATGTCCTCGGAATTAGTCATTCCTTATTTTGTACATGGTTGATTTTCCACAAGGGGGAATGTCCCCCTTAGATCTGCTAACTGGAAAACTTGGCTTTAGGCTTGCCACTGAATAATGTAGACCCAAAACTTTAATTGTAAGAGAAAAGGGACAATAGTATTGCAGTTTTTCAATTGATAAATTTTATTTTGCAAACACAAGGCACATACAAGTAATGTTTTGACACTGTACGCTATAAATAAAACAGCCTAACTGTCTGCAGGGAATGATTTTGATGCAAAACTTGTGCCATTCAAACATAGAACAACTTTACTAGCAAATACATTTTTTCCTCTTCTGAGTAGCACTTTGCTTTCCCAGTTGAAACCATTCCCTGCTCAGACAAAATACATTGTAGGTCAATACAATGTAGGTGTAGATGAGGATGTGTGGGTGCAGGGGTGAGGTTGGTGGTGGAGAGGGGAATTTATAGGTGCAGAAAGGAGTCAATACATGCTGGGCTGGTTAACTTCCAAATTTTGCTAAAGTGGGGTGGGTATATGCCAATTGTTATTTCAAACCAATCCCCCAAAAAAGACCAGATGGGGTGCACCAAACATCCCCTACCTCTTAAAATAAAAGTTCTTTACTTTTTTTAAACCAAATTTTACCGAGGGACATACAGGCTCACTTCCTATCTGCACCTGGTATCGAACTTTCCCACAAGGGCAACCTGTATAGTAATCACTCAGTCCTCGAAAAGTAATTCTGTTGTTTTGTTGTTAAGAGGTATTTCTAAGGGAAATGGCACTCTGTGACAAATCAAGGAAGTCAAACCTTAGGGAATTACTCTGGCTATACAACAACAAGTGTAAAAGTAAAGTTGCATACCATTTATATATTTCCTTTCTCTGTGTCCAAGAACTACCAAAACATCACAAATTTACACATTTTGTTTAAATACATTCTTTCTTCAGAATTTACATTTCTTTTAGTGCATCATACTAAAATGATACATTCCTGAATCATGAGTACATGTACCTCTTCACCCTACATGTCAATTGAAAACACTATAGCCAAAGACTACCCCAAATGTTTGAAGGAATCATTTGTCTTTGCCTAGCCGTAGCCTTGAAAAAAATTATGTTGAATCTACCAAAAAATCTTCATCAAGGTCCTGAGCAGACAATGTTTATGTGAAAACTATGTCCTCCATTTTCCGGTTTAAGGTCTAACGAAAATCAGTTGAGGAAAGCTCTGCTGAAGCTGAAGTCACTTCTTTAAATTCGATATGGAGCAACGATGCCATGGATTTCCCTGGCTATACAACATATTTTGCGCCATTACACTCATCTAGGAACATGCGTCTTCTTATCCAAGGTCTTGCCCTGTTTCCCTTAGAAGATCACAGCTCACACTGACAGCTGCCACCACACACTGCTCTAACAAGAGCATTCTCCAGGGTCTTTGTCTTCGTCTATGCTGGTGCCTGGTTTGTATGAAAAGTGAAGAATACAAAAATATCCATTACTCAGTGAATGTGACATTTTATTGTGTACACTTCTAAATTGTACTTCTAATCAAACATTATATTTCTTTTCAATTAAACTTTAAAAAACGTTAAAAATACTTTTTGCAAAGGAACACAACATAAAAATGTCCTCATTTCAACTCTCAGCCCATGACCAAGTCAGATGCAATTAAATCCAGCACAGTCACAACATAATATGGACAAACGAGGCAATAAATGAAGACAAAACTACTTGACAACAAAAGATGAAGTGAGATTTGAATGGAAAATTACTGTCTTGCCTACTGCAGGTTGGTTTGTGTATCAGTGGAAAGTCATCAGTCTACATTGTATATATTTATTACTGATATTAATAATATAATATTAATAAGTTATAGGCCTAACACTTTTATTTAGTTTTAAAAGGAGGTGAAAAGCTAAGTTGATTTTGTTTACATGTTTCCCTTATTTTTGAAAAGGCCTAAATTATATTCCCCAAATTTTCTTAACCACATTTTAAAATCTCACCTCTGATGTTAAGTCCTTTCATCAGTACTGGGCTGTTTCCTTTCTTTATATCTTGCTATTCAAATTTAAATGCTAAGGTCACACACAAAAATGCTGGTGGAAGCACTATGTTATGTACCCTGTTTAGATCATAACGCTATATGCATTGCCAACAACCATACGTTGGAAACAATTACCGATACCATAGCTATAGCGTGAATGGCAACTGGCAAGTTACCAGCCTGGCTTGCTCATTATGCGACGAGATTTTTCCATTAGTGCGCTTGCGTAATTATTTACTTGACCCGCATATGCATAGGTCACATTCCTTGACCGTGCAAAACTAACAAGACGCTCCTGTGATAGCGGTTTGTGATGTGATAGCGGTTACAGAAATAATAGCGCCCTTAAGTGATGATTGGTTCGTGGGTGATAGCAGTTTAGATAGCGATCAGGTTTTCGTGACTACACAACTGGAGCGTCTTGGAACCAAGACTACTCCAGGAGGTGAAATCATGCTGGGCAGTCAAACCGTGTCAGTAACGCCGCTGATTTTCTTTATAAATTACACCAAAACGAGCGCGCTCTTTTTCGACCTAATGTACTGTCCACAAATGAGCTACAATAAGTGACAACTGGGGAAAAAATCTTGGCATAAAAAAGCGAGTTTCTTTTCATGATGTACATGATGTACATACATACATACATTGTATACTAAAGCATTGCTGTGACAATTGAAAATTGTTGCCTCACCATGAAGGAGATGAGTCTCCAAAAAGTAAATTTAGTCCAGATGTAAATTAGACTTGTATTTACAAATGGTGTAAATTTAATGATGATGGGTAACTGCTGTAAAGGTCAAAGGTCACAGAGAATTTTTGTGTTTTTTCAATATTTTGTACCTGGAACCAACTTTGGGGCCATGCAAAAATTGTATTAAATGAATTAAAGGCACCTGGAAATAGTTTTTTTATATTTTTTTATAGAAGAGTATATGTATATTAACAATAAAACAATTTTTTGAGTAATAATTTGTCACGATTTATATGTTAAAAAAAATGATAAAGTTGTTTGAGGGTGACTCCGCCCATCCCTTTTTGTGACGTCAATCGAGGCAGACTTCGCAGCGATCGAACATCGACCCCCCTCGAACTTGCCTGCATTTACGTGCAAGTAGTGAGCTTGTACGTTTCGTTTGGTTTTCCAAAAAAAGGTATTTTTTGTGCATTTTTCCGGCAATGCCAACCAGGTGTATTGCTGCTGTATGCAGCAAAACGACTAAAGATGGGGTCAGTTAGCATTTGTTTCCTGCAGATCCCAAATATAGGCAGTTACGGGCATCGAAAGTCAGGCTAACGAGGGCAAAGTGGTCCGCTCCGACATCGTTTTCAGCGCTGCAGCGAACATGTTTCTGGTGTTCGGATCGACTTGAGCTGTATGCAGCGCCGCGCGCCGATCCGTTGTCATCACGTGGCCACTAAAATACCTCGTATTATCCGTGTTCTCGTTATGACCGTGCTCGTATCTTCGCTTTTTTAAGACATAGAAACGCGCATGGGACAGTTCGGGACCTCGGTGAAAAACCTTGTATAAACGTCGACTGTACACAGCTGTCCTAAGATTGCATTGGTTGACATCCGAATACAAAACGCAACATCCTCATCAGGTACACAGACGTAATTAACAGGGCAAGACTAAACAATTTCTCTTCCAATATCACGAGCCTCGATTGACGTCACGAACAGCGCAATGTAAACGGGTGCCTATTTTTAAATTTGTAATTTAAAACCCACAATTTTTAAACCTTAGTTAATTGTTTATTCACATTTCACTCACAAAATTAACGACAAAAGCTTTATTTTGACAAAATACCACTGCCAGGTGCCTTTAAGAGCTCTATCTAATCATTGCATTGGGGTAACCACATGTACCTACATAACAAACAAATGCAAAATCAAGCTTTTCTGATTTTCAATTATGATACAAGGGGGGTCTGAAAATGGAAATTAAAAATTTTGGCAGATTAATTTAGTGTTTTTAGCAGCCTGCAGAAAGAAAGGGGGATGAGATACACTTGTTTTGAGGCCAAATTTGAGTTATTTGGGTGAAAGTCACCCTAGGTACCAATGTACAGCTTTGTATCTTATTTCAAAGGCATTCTAAAACATATTACAAAACAAAAAAATATTCAACGGCGCGAATCGCGCGCACTTGGAGGGGGGTGCCACGCCCATTTTGAGGGACGTTAATTCTGAAATGACTTGGAATTTTTTAATTTTTTTTTGGCATGTGTTCATACCCCTAGATGAGTATTTAAAATGAATTTCAGCCAAATCCAAGAGGTGAACCGTAACAATTTTCAGAATATTGGTTGATTTGACACGGAATGACCCATCAGTAGGACCCGCTTCACACCGGTGGGCAAGTTGAAAATGAAGTTGGCATGGCGAGACGACAATATATCCCCAAGTTTCTTTAAATTATTTGCGTGAAAATCCTTAACAACGAAATCATCATTATCTCAAATAAATAGGTAACTTACCATCACATTTTTGCAGGTAATTGTGTTTTGAGAACTCAGTAAAAACTTGAACTTGTTGAAGAAAAGGCTGCAGAGACGTGTTGACTAACATCCATTTTCTCTTTAAAAATGGCGGCACAACACGCTGCTTGGTGTCACGTGATCATGCAAAAGGTTTTCAGAACAACCTCGTCCCCATGGTTTACTTTAATTCCAACCATGTTTAGAGCGGTCAACCTCGTACTGCTCAACACACCTTGAGGACGAGGTTGTTTTCAGAGGTAATTACACAAAAAGGGCGTTCCCATCGGCAAATCGTCATTATTTGGTCACAGAAATTAGTCTTGTTTTTTGTCTGAAGTTACAATACCTCTATAAAAAAATAATACAGTGAAACATTTTAAAATAAAGAGTGAAATTACAACAGATTGACATTTAAAAGTAAGGTTTCCCGAGGTAATAAAATCAAAAGAACTATGTTAACACATTTTTCATTCAGGAACAAGACTTCAGATGGGTAATTTTTAATAAATTGTGTTTAATCAAAGTAAACGTTAGGCCTACCAGTTCTCCATTCATTTGTTGTGTTTTTTTTCTTCTTAAATTTAAGAGGTTTTTTTTCGTAGGCTAATTATATTTGTTCGGGCCATTTTCGAGACTTAATTGGAACTTTCCCCTCTTTTAATTATATCCACCTCCTCTAACCGTCCCGTGCTGATGACTCGTGATCTGCTGGCCTGGATTGGATGTTCGAAAATTAATTGACATGCCCAAAATATTTTCCGAGTACGATCTAAACAACCGCTTGATCCTCCGATTGATCAACTTTTGCTCCCCGGTCATAATCTATCTGACGCCCTTCGATCGTTTTTGCCATCGACTGCTCACTGCTGTACATTATAGTTATATCAAAATAATTGATCAACAATAATTATTATCGATCTACCTAATTTAACAATTACGGTTGGTGGCGCCCTAATGATTGACTTAGCATGCAGCAGGCAGACGACGCGACACGAAACAGTAAAAAAAAGTCTGAAATGGATCTGAATCGCCTAGAAAGTGTGCCTATTTCTCTGTTTTAGGCACATGGTGGCTTGATTGTTCACCCCTAAAAACGCCAAAAGCTCAGAGCTTCAGGGGGCTACGCCTCCTGGACCCCCACCGGGGCATCGCCCTGGACCCCACCATCGCTGCTAAAGAACTTTTTCAAGTAAATTTAGAAGATTGATATGGATCTGATTTGCTTAAAAAGTGTGTCTATTTCTCTGTTTTTGGTTAATTATATTGAAAAGTGCACTATCATATCGTTTTTCCCACCCAACACTTTTTTGTCCCTAAATAAATATTACTTGCAGCCTGCATTTTGATTTTATAACTCAGGATGGCTGATTCAATGACACCCAACTCGAAAAATGATGTTTAAATAATGATCTTGCTAAAACAAAATTGGTTAAAGTGGTCAGATATTGCATGAAATCGCACCACAGAGCATCTAGAATCCTAACTGTTTCAGAGCATTTAAGCGGGCCCCGGAACCAATGTCGTTAGGGCTTCGCGTTCTACGCGCTCGCAGGCGCCACAAATTACATTCACCATTTGCGGCTTGGTACATTTTCACGCCTCTCCGTTCCTGGATCCGCCCCTGGCATTGGGTGGCATACGCCGTGTGAGCATTAAATATGCAAAAATAATATCGATACAGAGCAGTAATTGAGTTGTTTTTCAGATATAATAACAAATATAATCAATCAAAAAAATGTCCAACTTCTGAGGGGAGCACATTACCCCCTCATAATCCCCACCCCCTGCGTCGCTGCGCGACGGGAGGTGCTAACGCGCCGATGTCCTCTTTTTCATATTCGCCCCCCCCCCACCCCCCACCCCCCCCATAATTCCTGGTTACTGGCCCGATGAAGGGTACACATTTTTTAAGAGGTAGTTGACTCAACAGCATAATGTATGAAGCCACAATCACGGCACGTTTACGTGGTTGTGGCATCAGAAGTATGAAGCCCAATTCCTTGCCACAACCACGCACGTTGCAACGGCCGTGGTTGTGGCTTCATACGTGTGAAGCCACAACCACGGCACGTTTGCGTGGTTGTGGCATCAGACGTATGAAGCCACAACCACGTGACGGTGAGGGTGAGTGTTATGGTGGGTGGAGGGGGTAAGGGTGAGGGTGAGGGGTTGGGTGAGGGATAGGAGATAGGGGATAGGGTTAGGGATAGGGTTAGGGGTAGGGTAGGGTAGGGGTAGGGGTAGGGGTAGGGTTTAGGGTTACGATTGACAATATTGTGGGGGTGGGGAGGGTGAGGGTGATGAACACTCCCCTCCCTTCCCTCTCACCATGGAAGAACCCTCATAACCACAACCATGTAAAAGTGCGTGGTTGTGGCTTCATACGTGTGCAAGTCTCACGCGTATCCGAACATTGTAACCCGTTAAAATGCGCGAGTTTGTTTCCTTCACGCGTTAAAGCAATGTACGTGGGACCAAAGTGGTCCCAAAAAAGTTCGAATACGCGCGAGACTAGCACGGTCTATCACGAGGAATTGGGCTTCATACGTCCGTTCACATAATATGCCTCCCTTGCTCTATAGACCCATTGCATATGACGTCACACTCTCAAAAAGAAGGCAGATCATTGGACGATAGCTGTTCTCTGTGCGTAAAAACGTGGGCGTGACCTGAGCGTATCTGAAGTGTTTCGCGTTATGTAAGGGGGACCTATTAATCCCACAACCACGGCACGTTTACGTGGTTGTGGCATCAGAAGAATGAAGCCCAATTCCTTGCCACAACCACGCACATTGCAACGGCCGTGGTTGTGGCATCAGAAGAATGAAGCCCAATTCCTTGCCACAACCACGCACATTGCAACGGCCGTGGTTGTGGCTTCATACGTATGAAGCCCAATTCCTCGCCACAACCACGCACATTGCAACGGCCGTGGTTGTTGCCTCATACGTATGAAGCCCAATTCCTTGCCACAACCACGCACATTGCAACGGCTGTGGTTGTGGCTTCATAGATGTGAAGCTATAAAATGTCAATATTATCAAATAAAAAATTGAAAGTTGTAGCTAATATTTCAGTATTCGTTCGGATAAAACAACGTATTCACCGACAGAAATTAGCAGAAGGAGCCAATTTGTCACCTCCCTGTACTGCATGTGATCTGATTTTTTTTTGGCTGGCTATTTCGGGCCCAATAATGAAACCCGGACTTCTTTAACAACGTTTAAGAACATTTTATTTTCAGCCCAATTTTTAAAAATGGGCCTTTTTGAGCCGGGATTTTCAGTTTAAAAAAACTGCAAGGGGTTAAACTTGTATTAGGAGCGATTTCAGAACATTTTATTTTCAGCCCAATTTTTAAAAATGGGCCTTTTTGAGCCAGGATTTTCAGTTTAAAAAACTGCAAGGAGTTAAAGTTGTTTTTTGGAGCGATTTCAGAACATTTTATTTTCAGCCCAATTTTTAAAAATGGGCCTTTTTGAGCCAGGATTTTCAGTTTAAAAAACTGCAAGGGGTTAAACTTGTTTTTTGAGCGATTTCAGAACATTTTATTTTCAGCCCAATTTTTAAAAATGGGCCTTTTTGAGCCAGGATTTTCAGTTTAAAAAACTGCAAGGGGTTAAACTTGTTTTTTGAGCGATTTCAGAACATTTTATTTTCAGCCCAATTTTTAAAAATGGGCCTTTTTGAGCCAGGATTTTCAGTTGAAAAAACTGCAAGGGGTTAAACTTGTTTTTTGGAGCGATTTCAGAACATTTTATTTTCAGCCCAATTTTTAAAAATGGGCCTTTTTGAGCCAGGATTTTCAGTTTAAAAAACTGCAAGGGGTTAAACTTGTTTTTCGGAGCGATTTCAGAACATTTTATTTTCAGCCCAATTTTTAAAAATGGGCCTTTTTGAACCGGGATTTTTGGTTAAAAAAACTGCAAGGGGTTAAACTTGTTTTTTGGAGCGATTTCAGAACATTTTATTTTCAGGCCAATTTTTAAAAATATGGCCTTTTTGAGCCAGGATTTTCAGTTGAAAAAACTGCAAGGGGTTAAAGTTGTTTTTTTGAGCGATTTCAGAAAATTTTATTTTCAGCCCAATTTTTAAAAATGGGCCTTTTTGAGCCAGGATTTTCAGTTTAAAAAACTGCAAGGGGTTAAACTTGTATTTTTGAGCGATTTCAGAACATTTTATTTTCAGCCCAATTTTTAAAAATGGGCCTTTTTGAACCGGGATTTTCAGTTTAAAAAACTGCAAGGGGTTAAACTTGTATTTTGGAGCGATTTCAGAACATTTTATTTTCAGCCCAATTTTAAAAATGGGCCTTTTAGAGCTGGGATTTTTGGTTAAAAAAACTGCAAGGGGTTAAACTTGTTTTTTGGAGCGATTTCAGAACATTTTATTTTCAGCCCAATTTTTAAAAAATGGGCCTTTTTGAACCGGGATTTTTGGTTAAAAAAGCTGCAAGGGGTTAAACTTGTTTTTTGGAGCGATTTCAGAACATTTTATTTTCAGCCCAATTTTTAAAAATGGGCCTTTTTGAGCTGGGATTTTTGGTTAAAAAAACTGCAAGGGGTTAAATTTGTTTTTGGAGCGATTTCAGAACATTTTATTTTCAGCCCAATTTTTAAAAATGGGCCTTTTTGAGCCAGGATTTTCAGTTTAAAAAACTGCAAGGGGTTAAACTTGTATTTTGGAGCGATTTCAGAACATTTTATTTTCAGCCCAATTTTTAAAAATGGGCCTTTTTGAGCCAGGATTTTCAGTTTAAAAAGCTGCAAGGGGTTAAACTTGTATTTTGGAGCGATTTCAGAACATTTTATTTTCAGCCCAATTTTTAAAAATAGGCCTTTTTGAGCCGGGATTTTTGGTTAAAAAAACTGCAAGGGGTTAAACTTGTAATTTTAAGCAATTTCGGACCATTTCATTATTTGGCCAAATTTTAAAAAAGGGCCTTTTTGAGCCAGGATTTTGGGTTAAAAAAGTGCAAGGGGTTAAACTTGTACTTTTGACTTATTCCGGACCATTTTCTTTAACTATTTTTTGTTTGTTTTACACACAACTCAACTTAAAAAGAAAACTATTTTAAATGTATTTTCTCATTTTATTTTCCATTTGTTTACAATATTAAGGGCGTGCTTTAAATACAGTGTGACAAAATCTTGAGATCCTGTTTAATTTGAAAAATATGAGCATGTTTTCAAAATACTCGTCAATATTAAACAATATAAATATGTCCAAGTCCAATACCTAGCTAGTTATGTTTAATTTAAGTAATACCAGCCACACTGTTTTGTTTTAATAAGTTGACCTGAACTATTTGCATCTTTATTGTTTAGTAAAGAATTTAGACGCCAGTGGCATAACCAAAGGGGTGGGGGAAGGGGGACGTATCCCCACTCAGAACCCTGAAGACGACCCCCCCTCCCATGATATAAAAAAAAAAATGCACATATGAATGGTTAGATACATAAAATAACCCCCCCCCCCCCCAGACATGAAAATGTCTGGTTCAGCCACTGCAAGACACAAAGCACATTGATAGATAAGCAGGTACCAAAGTCATACATGCTATCAGCATGATTCTATGATAACCAGCAGAAACAGAAAGCTTAAAAAAAGCCAGATAATCTTTTTAAAAAGAGTCATCAATTTAACAAACTTCTGTAAGACAATAACATTCTCAATCTGAGCCTATTTATTAGGAGTTACAATAATTATATATGCTGCATATTGTTCAGAAACTTTACAATGACACAAGAATGACTCGCAAAGTAATAAAAGAGATTCCAATGAAAAGGATATAGGGCTCGGTTCAATATTTTGTGAATATTGTTTTCTGTGAATAAAATGTGAACTAAATAAATGTGTCCCAAGTCCCAACCTCAAACAAGGGTTAACAATAACATTCATGTTAGAACATTTACTTCTTACGAATTCCAAACTTTCCAACACTGGCGACAACACATGACATGTGTTTTCTCTGCAATTGTGCGATCAGAGCAAATTGGCTCCACTGAAACAATCCAACACAGGTCAACTTTTATGCTTGTGTAAACTTCTTCTTTTTCTGGGCGATGAATTTATAGATTTGAAAGATCCTTTTAAATTTGTCTGAAGAAAGATTAGGTGAAAGAAAGATTATAACTGTTTACTGTTGTTATACAAACAATATCCATGATGATGAAATGGTTACACATATGTTCCGACACCCCTAGTGTATTTTCCTATTCCTAACCCCAACCTTAACCCCTAACCTTAAACCCTAGCCTGTAAACCAAGAAGGGTACATTGGAAAGCCATTGCATAAAGGTTGAACACAGAGACTCCTTCACTACTTTGAATTACGCTCCAAACACCAACATTACTGCATAACTTATACAACCTTTGTAGTCAGGGTTAAGACTTAAGATAACAAACTCTTGAACAAGGCCTATAGCTCTGTCACTACTGAATGTCCCCAGCTGTGACCAACTCAAACCACTGTCTCAAGGCATCACTGAATGTCTCTGGCATGGAGTTGATATCTTTAAGGATGAGGTAGAAGGGGAACGGGAAGTGTTCCATGAAGGTGCTGATTTGAGGAAGCTCCCCTGCTCTACCAAAGATAGGAACCTTGATGTCAAGAATGGAATCCTGTCAGACACAAAACAATGCATACAATCAGTTTGAATCTTCTAATAAATGGCTTGAGTTAACTTCTCTATCAAAGTACTAGTCAAACTAATGTCACACGTTATGTGGAATTAGCCCTTCACATTAAAAATGTTAATTACATTCACGCATGCATACAGACACTATTGATTGGCAAACACCATACAGATGTGCACTAAGCAGACGCACAACTGCGCCACCATCAGCCCCATACAAAAAGACACGATATTCCATCATGTTGCCAACCAACAGTGTTAGTACGTACGCGTGATGTAATTTACATATTTCATGGGAAGAGTCTATCGAGACTTAACTAAACTGATATAAAATGAGGCTCTACTTAAAAGTTGTCTTTAGGGACTAATTTATCATTGACTCCTTCAGAAAGAGAGTCTAAACTACTTTGTAATGATTGAGGTATAAAGTCTGCCCATTGTGCACTCCTTGCTCTATGACTTTAGAAACAACACGTGGCATTCTCCAATGCTATCTTGCACAAGCATGGTGGACTATAGCCAGACTTATGGTTGCCCAAACCCTGTAAATACATCAGTTTAATGGGTTGCTTCATTCATTTGAAGAGTGTATTGCAAGCAACCTTACAAAGACTTCAGAACAAAAATTACTCTGTGATTCTTTGCTCCATTATTTGGAAGCTTTTAAGGAGTAAATTGTACATGATTTTTAGATCAAGTGACTGTCTTCAGACTTAGCGTTAAAGTTTAAATCAAAATTTCATTGACTTTAGTTCTTAGACCTCATTTGAGATTTGACTTGGTTTTAAAGATTTTGAAAACAATTCTGGATCCAGGGGCCAATTCCATAAAGCATTTTCTGACTCTGGAGCTGCCCTAAACACCTTTGTATTTAATAATCACTGCTTACCATAAGCAAAGTAAAAGGCACGCTAACTTGCCAGCAATTCTTATAAGCACTGATATGAGGAGTAATGCAAGAATGCAAATTCTTTACCAATGCACACAAGTGTGTTAACACCTGCAATCAGGGACCTCCTATTGTCTCTCTATAGTTTGTACTCTAACTTTTTGGCAACAGCTCCCATTGGTTTTGTAGACACTTTCCAACTGGGGACCTTCACCCAACCAGGGAACCCATTGTCCACTTTTGTTATAGGTCCCTGGTTTGAATGTGAATAAATACCCAGCCACACATTCTTGATGGTCAATGAAATACACTTTTGCCAACATATTTTTCTGCTCTTATTATTATTCATAATAAACACCTTATCTTCTTATAAGCAGCGGAGTAATGCAATAATGCAAATCCTTTACCAACGTACTCACACACCGCCAGATCTTCTTGGTCGCTTATGAAAATTGACCCTGGACTATTCAGCACAAAAACTTACTTAGCACAGAAATACCTTCCTTAGTAGAATTAGGTTACCGACCAAAGTACAGTGTAATTCATTGTTATAGGACTGGTGGGCCGCTGTCTTTTGCTTAAAAGTAATTCATTAAGCAACATTTTGTGCTTAACAGCTTTATGACATTGGACCCTGCTAACCTTATTTTCAGGATTATCTAATGCCAAAAACACAAGGAAGACGTTGGCATCCCGGGCCTCCCTGACCGCAGCTTTCACTTTCTCCATGCCTTCCAGGAATAAACCTCTCCCATCTGAGACGACTAAGAGCAGTTGAGATGTCTCCATTGAGCTACCTCCAGATTGCAGACGAGAACGGGCAGACAGCATGCTGGCTGTGGCATAGTTTAACAACTAAGATGGGAAAGGAAAACAACACCACCAGAAGATGTTAACATTGTAAAGCCTAGAACTTGAGTCTTGAAGGAGCAGGAATGTCAAATAAAACAGTAACATGGAAACAATCAGCTGCCTTCAACCCAGCAGTACAATAATGGTTACTAAGTACTACTATAAAGAATACTGAAGGGAGACTTAGGGGGATTCAACATGGAGGACGTTTTGTCAAGTTTGAAGGCTTTTTAGACAATAATAGATTACAACAACAAACAATACTCAGACTATGATATGTAATGTAAATGATTACAGTGAGTCATCTGTTCTGTAAACATCAATTCAATAATAAAGAGTTAGTTCTTAAAACAACAGCGAACGATTTGATTTTATGTAGTTGCAGCGCCTGATTCCAGCACTAAGATTCATCTTAAGATGAGTTGTCAGTATTACCATTGTGATTTGTATTGCGACAATATTAGTTATCACACGAGTGCAATAATAATAATAATAATAATAAGACTTGTAATGCGCACATATCCACCCTGCTGGGTGTTCAACAGTGCGAGTGGAATACAGAAAATTTTAGCCCTTCTGCATCCCATATCCAACGAGCGTCCAATATTCATCTTCAAGCAAATGTGACGCGAAGATTAGGGCAATACCCAGTGCTGGAACAGCTTTACGTTGTGCATATACTTCAATTAAAATAGCACAATACGCAGAGTTAGAACAGCGCAATACGCAAGGTGTGATATGAGCCTGTGTGATTATAGGTTTATATCTCACCTCTTGTTGCTATGGGTCGACCAATCAGAATCGAGGATTCAAGTTTGCTTGAAGATAACACACTTTGCTTAGAGATTAGGATTGATTCGCAGTTAAGATCATTCTTAGCTCTTTGATCACACTGAATGATAAGGTTAGAGCTCTAGCAATACTTAAACCAGCTCAGTTTACTTCTTGAGGAATGTTAGAGAAGGCCGTGTCTAAATTGGTGACTTCGTCTGTAGCTGTTGCTAGATCACTGTCAATGCCTTCTTCAATGTTGTATCCTAGCCGTTGGTCTACGCCATACTCAAATTTGCTCAATGTGGACATAGACATATTTAAAGAGCAAGGGAAATGTTAAATTAAATTTTGTGATGTACTCATTTTCCAACATAGTCCTCATAAGTGGGGGGAAAATTACAAGTCTCTAACCTCACTTTAAAATGGTGTAAGTTGCCATTGCATTCAAAACCCTTCCAGTGCAAAATTTGTCAAAATATCCGATGACATTATTCTGGGAAAAATGTATCTTTACGATCTACACCATTTTAACATGAGGTTAGAGACTTGTAGCTTTTTCCCCACTCACATGAGGACTCTATCTCTATTGGGAAATGAGTACATCACAAAATTGAACTTGACATTTCCCTTCCTCTTTAAAACCCATCAGCTATTGCAGGCATTTTTCATCCCATTACAGAATATAATATTGCAAGGAGAAAATGATCTGTCTGCATGGTTCACAGTTCCCCTCCCAAGTGGATATTGGGCTTACCTGTCCAATCTTGGTCTTAGTCGGAGAGAAAGTAAATTGTCGGAGTATCTTGGCTCCTGATTGATCAGTGAACTGCTCATGGAATGGATGGAGAAGCTGGAAAGACTCACCAAAACTACAAATCAAAAGTCACAGTTAATCATTAAAATCCATACAGTCCCAAATCCTTCTACATCCAATTGGCAAAGTGAAGGATTCAGAAGGACTGTGGTCAGTAGACCCAAATAACAAGTGCTTATCCATGGGTCAGGTAATCCAATCTTATCTAAGTTACATGGAGTGACAAAAAGAGAAGATGTGTAATATTTCTAAAGACTCTCTACATCACCACAAAGAAAGAACTAGGGTAGTGGGTCTGGGTTTCCCCTTGGTCTAGAGGATCAAGCCCCTTGAACCTCCTGGGCGTTACATTTCTAAAGACTCTCTACATCACCACAAATAAAGAACTAGGGTAGTGGGTCTGGGTCTCCCCTTGGTCTAGAGGATCAAGCCCCCTGAACCTCCAGGGTGTTACATTTTCTAAAGACCCTCTACATCACCACAAATAAAGAACTAGGGTAGTGGGTCTGGGTCTCCCCTTGGTCTAGAGGATCAAGCCCCCTGAACCTCCTGGGTGTTACATTTTCTAAAGACTCCACCACAAATGAAAAGCTGGAGGTTT
The DNA here is from genome assembly GCA_021014325.1 of Plazaster borealis. Lineage (NCBI taxonomy): Eukaryota > Metazoa > Echinodermata > Asteroidea > Forcipulatida > Labidiasteridae > Plazaster > Plazaster borealis. Next base: position 28,187,644 of record CM037475.1, read on the forward strand.
TGCCACATCTTACTTCACTAGGTAGCAAGCAAGCTTACCATTTCAAAGACAATTGTGAGAAAATAATTAGGAACAAATCCTGAGCCAAGGAAAAATCCTGAGTGAGTCCAAAGGCATAAAGCAATTCACCTACCTGCAAACTGCAAGCTCTCCTGCCTGTAACCATGTTAATGCATTGCTGATCACTGCTAAAGACTCAAATGCAAGCTGTGTGAACAAATCAAGACATTTTGTTGGCAAAAATGCAATACAAACAAATGCATAGGTGAATAACTAAGCCTTATTGATAACACATGGGTGTGTGTGAATTCCTCACATGGTTGTTGTGCACTCATCATTAAACTGTGTGAAGTTTTAATAGGCACACCATATTTATTAATCCTCTAGACTTGTGCACAAGACCTTTCCTCTGTTTAAAGCCAGTCACAGTTTTCAAATGTTTTTTGTGTGTATTTTTTGTGAAGTTAGCTGGTACCTGTGTATAGATATACATTGACACCAAAGTAATACCAATCAATCAGAATGTCACAAGAATTGACCATATTTTTGACCGCATGAGGGCGCTTACATCAGGGAATGTCTTGCAGCACAATTACAGTTTCATCTAATTTTAATTGCCTGTATGTAGTTTTCTTGCATCAATAGTGAAATACAAAAACATAAAAATAACAAAAAATGAAAAAACCCTGTTTGTTTACTAGTTTTTCATCACGTGAAATTGGTCCACATACGCCCTCTCGCGGTCAAAAATACGGCGAATTGAATTGTTTGTATTTGATGTTATCAACAAACCCTGAACTAGGTATGGATTCTGTTTCTGTATCTGCAGAAACTACAATTAGCATAAGCTAAACGGCATATAGGGTAAGATGCCAGAAATACCGGGCAAACCCCTTCTCTTAGCAATAAGTTCACTGAGCTCTTTTTCATGCATTGATATAGTTCTAAATACAACACACAGGACCTATGGCTTTACGCCCCAATCAAAGGATGAAGCTATAATGGTTAAGTGTTTTGCTGAAGGACACAAGTGTCAAGAGTGGGACTCGAACCCACGCTCTACTGATCAAAAACACTCACCACTCACTTGACCACTCAGCTACAACACGCCACCCACATGTTTGAGCTAATCCATAATGGGAGGGGAATGTCACATTAAGGTCCTGGATGTTTGATATGATGTAACACCACACATCCATTCAAAATGATCCACTAATGCTACTTCCATTTTGAGTGCCACATTGCTGGGCTATATATCATTTGCCCAAGGTCCGAACATCACAATAACTGTTTATAGCAATTATACTTCTGAAAAACTCAACATTTTGACTTAATTTGATCTGGTACTGTCTCTTACATGTACTTGGTTTGGTTCGTTACAACCAAATCTTATCTTTGCAGAACACACTTGCAATGTACGGGATCACTTTACGCAATTTGATGCGTTTACCAGTTCGGAAGTCACCCCTTGGTAAGAAAAAAAGAAGAAAAAAACCTATTAATGTTTGCCTGTAACATGATCAATTATAAAGGACTGTGAATGCTTCAACGTTCTGTGAGAAAAAATTCAAGATTTCTAGAGTGAGAATAAAACCTGTGATCCTCTCCTATGAAGAGCGGGGTACAATTACAAAGACTGCTTACTGCAGAATTTGTGTTTACTGTCGTCATTCTCTGCTTACAAGGTTGGTGCAAAGTGAAGCAAAGAATGCTTAACTAGAATTGTCAAGTACTCTTATGTGCTTAAGCACAAATTCCTTTATAACCTGTAAAATGTACGCACAAAATAGTTAGTGGCCTGATGTTTCGACCCTGGCAGAGTCAGGCCACTAACTACTTTTTGCATTGATACCACAGGTCCTTTTGGTTGGTAAGCAGTTTGCAATAGCTAATTCTATTTTCTCTGTAAAATATACGTAAGCATGGGATTTTCTGAAACTAAGCATAGATTCTTTCCTTATGGTTAAGCAACACCATGAAACTGGACCAGCTGTTTTGACAAACAGATCAAAAAGCTTGCCTGATGAGGTGCAAGTCATGGTTTTTTTTCATGCAAAATATTGAGGACTCATCAATGGGCAAAGCTGGAACTAAAAACACTTTATTTAGACACAAATAATGACATCTGTTTTTCTTGCATTCATTTCAATATCACCAAATGGAGGCTGGAAGGACGAACAGTCTGGCCTCTTTTTGTCAAAGAATCATTAGAACTATCATTGGCATTGTGGGTACAGGGAACCTGCCAAACTTTGGCAAGTGACGTCGACTATCAGTATCTCTCTCATAACATATCATACTTGTTAATTATTTTCAATGGAAACAGTGAATGTCATTTGAAACCTAGCAACTAGAATCTACCTTAGTTTGGAGGCTCTTGTAGGTTCCAAGACCAGTCTGAGCTGTTCACAGAGATCCCTGGCTAGACCTGATGTCAATGACTCGTACCGATGCCATGTTTCCTGCGCTTCTCTCTCCTTCCAGTCAAATAACAAATAATGGTTTGTCATCTAGGGTGACTTGTAATACACAATCAGACAAGTATCACCACGGCCCAATTGCATTCATCTACTTACACGAACCACTGGCAAGTTAGCATGTCTTTTACACGCTACTTTATGAAACAAAAATTCTGCTAAGCACCGCTCTGTAAGCAGAAAATATCTGCTTACATGTTTTATGAAATTGCTCACAGGCAAGCTCTGTCATCTAGTGGGTAGATATCTGCTTTTGAAAACAGAAGGTCCTGGATTTATAATATCACAATAATAATAATTTGGGAGGCTAATCATCTACTTACAAGAACCACTGGCAAGTTAGCATGTCTTTTACACGTTCCTTTTTGAAACATAAATTCTGCTAACCCTGCTCTGTAAGCAGAAAATATCTGCTTACCTGTTTTATGAAATTGCTCACAGGCAAGCTCAGTTATCTAGTGGGTTTAGATATCATGCTTTTGAAAGCATGCTTTTAAATATCATGCTTTTGAAAGCAAAAGGTCCTGGATTTATAATATCACAATAATAATAATAATTTGGGAGGCTAATCATCCTTACCTGCAGCTGAAAAGCTGAGCTGCAAAGGATGTGGCTACAAGGCATTCAAGCTGCAGGCACGCAAGGGTGCATTTGGAAGCCAGCCACATTGACCCACATCTAAGCCAGATATCGAAAGTGTTTGATTTTTCCTGAGGGAAAAAAATGGAGGGCCCGGAGAAAAACCCTCGCGGCATAGAAAAAAACAAAACTTGGAACTAGGATGCTTTTTGTTAGAAAACCAATTTGACAATCACGCCCAAATGTGTGCGTCTATCATAATAGGTTTAATGACAACAAGACCGTCAGTTGGACAAAATTCTTAATTTTGTACAAGTAACCGGAAACGGAGGAGAAGTCTTATTCTCAGGTTTTCTTCGCTATTTTGTTGAATTGATTTTACTTTCATATTATTAATCACTTAGAATTAAATTCCCAACAACATATAATTTTCATAGCCATAAACTGCGTAAATAATTGACAAAACAAAATCCCGCCCACGTAAAACTCCATATGGTCGGGACCACAATGGTCCCGGAATTTCAAATATGAGCGAGACTTGCACAGTCTATGGAGTTTTTCATTGATGTAGAATGTCTGTTGAGTCCATGTTAACTAAGGTGAGAGGAATTGGCATTTCGATCTATTATTAGAGTTGAAATCCAAACATTTGCAGAATAACAATTCCAAATGGCTATCGTTTTGCATAAGGCATGTCTTTAGTTCATCGGAGAACTGTGTGCCTTTCAGCGAGTAAAACCATGTCTGTCATAGAAATACAGTCCAACGGAAATCCAAGAAAACTTTGACATGTGGTAAAGTCTTACAACTGTTCTCTGATGTTAACAGCCTCTCTATGTCTCCAGCTCCATGTTACAGACACAGGCCAATGACACTCATTCATTGTGAAAAGTTCTTCCAAGGAAACAAAATCTGTCTAGGTATCCTTAAAAGATAATAGCACTGTAACTACATGTATGAAGATCTACTTAGTTTTGGATGTGGAATGAAAAGCTCCAATACTATGTGTATTATAGCAGAGACTGAAAACACTATCCACACATGAGGCACTGGTCTGAGGTGTGATTCAAACCAGGATCCATGGATGTGATTGATAGGACAAGTCACAACTAGACTAGTCTGATTCCAAACTTCTTATTGTTTATAGACTCACTCTCTCTGTCTGTTTGTACCATGTGTGGAGTACAGTCCTTGCTTTGCAGTTCCTCTATCTTTTCCTCCAGCTCTGTTGAACCCCAAGCACCTTATCACACTCCTCATTCCAATGCTGGCTTGCAAAAGACTGACAGTGGAAAGAGTCTTCTTTCAGCAGAATGGTAGCAAAGAGGTCACAGATGAGCATCCTATGATTGGATTAAAAGGTGCTATATTAATTATCAGGTGCTGCATAAATGGGTCTCATAATTCAAAACATAGCTCTGCTTATCCTGTTGAAAAGCAAATAATGAGAACTTTGATACGCGCCTAGGGGTGTGATAAGGCACAATATAAGAACCCATTATTTTTATTATTACTATGATTTTGAACTTTTCTGAAATTCTGCAAAAGATCATGCACAACTGGACTATTGTTTTTTCATTATTATTATAAATTTGGAATGTAATTTCCACATACCCAAAAGCAAGTATAGTTTTATTGAAATTGTGACTTATTTTGACAAATATATCTAAAAATAAGCACTGTAAAAGAGTCTAGTATCATGCACTGAGTGCCTGGCTTAGACAAATCTGAACAATCCATATTTGTCAATACTTGCTGGGATACCAATGTGGTCATGTACACACCACTGTCAAGCATCAAACTATCACAAACATCATTAATCAATAAGAGGTAACTAAAATAAATAGTAAACTTGCGGGTACAACCATGTGTAAAGACTCTTTTGTGGCAGTGTTGGCTCTTGAGTTTTTACACTTGGTTGTACCCGCAAGTTTACTATTTACCTCTTATTGTCCACACCATGCAAAGCTTCAAACAGCACGATGCAGTGTATGGAATAGTGCCACCCAGTAATGGTGCCCCATAATAGTCGCTCAAATTGTCTACAGCCACAGGCATTAAAGATCAGCTTCAAAACCCTTGTCACACACAGCAATATTTACATGCAACTTGGAGGCAACCAACAGCACAGCGTGCAAAAGAAAACCTTCAGTATCACAGCAGCTATTTTTGTCTTAAAACCTCTAAACACAAAATGTAGAAATGTGGAAGTGGATGCATATAATTACCTCATGTGTCATGGTCCCTTAGCTTCCAAAGACTCCGTCTCTAGAATACCTTAGTTTCCTTAGGATGCACAAATCTCAGCCTCACTCCATGTTTTACATCTGAAGCCGTTTACTGCTTCTCCACTGTCAAATGATCAGCTGACTGCAACATGATTGTCATAGCAACACTCTTAGAAACTAAATAATAAGAGCAATATGGGAATTATTATAGACTGTGTAAGTCTCATGCATATTCCAACATTGTGAAGATTTCTTTTGTTCTTTCCTTTGTCCCTGTACTTAACTTCCTCCAAAGGTCGACTTTGTACACAAAATTCCTGGTGGAACATCCCTCTCATTAGAATTCCCCTGTGGAGACCTTGTGTTGTCGGTCTCCATAAGGTTGCCAATATTCAAACACTGGGACTTGTTCCAAAGTGTGATTTTGTTTCCTTCACACATGTGAGAACCAAAGGATCCTCAAACTGTTCAAATACATGCCAAACTTGTACAGTCTAGTATTAATTCTTTACACACTATGTATTTCTGTATCATCATTGCTTTACTCCAATAGATGGATAATTGTTGCTGAATTTTAGCACACCTTTTTTTAATGAAAATGCAGAAATGATAAAACAACACAAAGGATGTGTAGATTGTCATTGTGTGTTTGTTCAAAACAATCCTTTATTTTATATTATGCTTCATAAAACCTAAAAATGATGAGAATCAACAAAGCTTGAGAGATTAGAGAACACCCAGACTTTATGTTCTATAACCCTTGTTCATTGTAACCAAAGCAAAAGATTATTGTATCAACAATTCAAATTTACTGAGAATGCACAAGTATTCTAGAGTGTTTATAAAATTGTACCTGCACATATTTTATGTTATATTGAGCACACCGATTTTGCTTGAATGAACTTAGACTTTGTACCATTATTTTTTTGCTGAAAGAATATTTGTAAGCAATACTCTCAGCAGCAGAATGTTATTTTGGCAGTGGATTTGTCTAAACTCCTATTTCTTGACTCTAAGACACACCACATGGTTCCTCTCATCTCATACCTGATTTCTTTGGTCTAGTTCATGCTCCAGCAGTGACATCATCTGCTTCAGCTTTAGACTCACACACTCCTCATCCTCAAGACACTGAACTAGACTTGAGTTCTCCTTCTGTAAACAACAAAGATGAGAAAGAGGAAATGATGTGAAAGTGAAATCCAGTAGAATTCCAACCAATGATGATCCTTACACCATGTTCAGAATCTCATTCATGAGAACCATCTTCTGTCTGAGGTGCATTTTTCTCCCCACAGAATTCTGAAAGCAGTGAGTATACAGCGCTCATCACACATCAATGAGAGGGTCAAACTAAAATAAGATTATTCATTATCCCAGCCTCGCTATCATGGGCAGCGCTGTATCAATACTTGTTGTCACTAAACCCCTGGAAGGCATGAGCTGAAAAAACAACGCTCTCAATTGTTACAAAACTTTTGAAAGCTTGTGTAGCATGTAGGACGCTTAGCATGCACGTGTCTAAATACAAGCATTTTGACACAACCACTTCAAAAGAATCATGTTTTTACATGGTCACCCTGAACTGCATACAGTTAGACATGCCACAAGTTCAAAGAACAATGAGAGGGGACCAGTTGCTCTTCGACTTGATACCTCTTTTGATCGCCAGCTCTACGAATGTTTCTAACACAAAAAGGATCAACCACAGAACAAATTAAAATGTCCAACATATTAAAATATTTCAAAATCATACTTTCAGGGGTTATGAATGAGCAAGGTAAGATCCAACACCACTGGGAATGAGGTTGTTCATTATCCCTCAGATATGATGCACATGTCCAATGCTTATTACAGATGTCTGTGTTGTCTGTCTGTAGTGGGTAGAAGCTCTCGGTTCTCTCTTCATCTTGATTTTGTAGGAATTAAAATACCTCCACTTCATAACATCAAATTTACCCTTACTAATAATGGACAACTGTATGTGACTTGCTGTTACTCTTATTTTAAATAAAATTGGTTTTCTCAGTTTTCCTTTGTGTTGTTTGGTTATGTGTGGGGGGGGGGGGGCGGACACGAACAAGAAAAAGGCGCCATCAACGTTGATACTCGTCTCATTGAGCATGCCTTACATCATGTACATGCATGCAGTCATTGATCTCTATTCATGCAGTCAGGTCGCAGCAGGCTGGGACATGTACACGGTATGTCACCCTGACTGCTCGGTATACCATACAACACACACAAACTCCGGACGCCGACTGGTCCACACCATGAAACCGATAACGTAAGTTACTATTTAATTTGAACGTTACATTTTGAAAATCATAAAAAATCGATTGGGTAGAATGGGTGGATTTAAAAAAAAAGCTTTACAATGTTAGAAAACTATATATTAAAACAAGAACTTCAGGGGTAGAATGGTTCAAATTATCACTTTCGTCGCGTTTTGCGACACTGTTTTAGGGGTGCCGAAATTTTTGTTCAAAGCAATATTATACATTGCGCAATATCGTGTCTGTCCCCCTCCCCTGGTTATGTGTCTTCATGTCAAATCTATTGATAGTCACTATTTCCAATGGTATTTTTACATTTTTTGAAAAATAACCATGTGACGTGTGTTTATAAAAATTCTAGTCACTTCCATTTTTCAAATGTATGATTTGATTTGTTTTCACTTCAGAAGAGATTTGAACTTCTTCCTGATCCATCAAATAACTTCAATAATTCCCATAGACCTCTTGCATAGGCCGCCATCGCTGAGGTCAACCAATAGAAACGTGCAAGCGCCTACGCGCCACTCTCAGCCATCGATAGGTCTTCCTTTGACCTCAGTGAGGGCGCTGTTTGAGCTTGTGATGTCATATGCAAGGGGTCTATACATTTGTTCATTGGAAAATACCTCTAAGCTCAGAGCAGTTTTTAAAAGAAAAGGAAAGTGAATGAGGGAGAGAGATAGTGGAATAAATCTTCACTTTGACAGAAATAATACTAGAGTATGAGTCATCTCCTGATTTATTGATTTTGTCTAAAGTTGGGAATATATGTTGCTTTAGAGACAGAGTAGCATTAATCAAAACAAATCTACATGAGCAATAATTAACTGTAATGTCAATCTTGATTATATACAGATCAAACTTACTCCAAAAACTACAATTAATATGTTAGTCTAGTCAGTCTGTGCAAAAAATGGTTTGACACGGACAAAATTGCAACAGAAATGATTTCTTTCATAAGCGTCTCTTGAAACCTTCCCAAACAACATATCAAACAGGTAGAAAAAGGAGCTTGGGGAAAAATTGCTAATATGCATAAAATCAAATGGCCGATTTTGCCTCTATTTTCAATTGTTTATAATATGTATGCACACCAGACATTACTAGAAATGATATATCATTATCACATAACATGGCATGGATATGATCAATGCATATCTTCCAAATACATTTGAGCAAGAAAAGTTACAAGATGGCAGCCAAAATAACAATTATCAATAGTTATAAATTGAATCTAAAAACGTTATCTGTCGAATAGTCTGTGTATCCAATTTGGGATTATACTTCCCGCATGGATCATGGAGGTTTAATTTCTACGTCCATGCGTGGACATAACCGCTCCGGATTTTCGAAGATATCTCAAAAACGCAACCACCTTTTTTAAGGAAATTTTCACAGGTTAGTTTTATTGTATAACAATCGAACGGTTCCAACAACGAAAAGTATACCTTCCCTTTCATTTTCCCTTAACCCTTTTTTTCCGCAGCTAAAAATCAGGACCACAGAGGTACAACTTTTTTTTCCAATGTTATGAAAGCTAAGCACAGACAATATTACAAAATGTATATAGAGGTTCCCTTAAACTTTCTAAGTAATACACCCAACCACATGTCTGTGACCCCCCCCCTCCTCTCCTAGATATAAAACATTGTTCTACACTTGCATTTACCAATGATTTTTACATTAACTGACTTCTTTACATGCCCACCTGATGTCAAGCATTATTTGAGCCTTAATTTATTTCTGTGATTAAATAGTTTGTACATAATTCGTCTTAATTAGTGAAACATAATAAACAAACAAACAGTTTACTTTTTCCTGTTACCAACAATAACAAACAATTCTTATGATCAAAGCAAATGTTCAAAATATATCGCGTTAACATCTTTAAAGACTATATTTTTTGATGAAATCAAATCTTGTTTACATTATATTTATACAAAATTCTTAAAAATAATAATACCTATAGCAAGCTGTTGTTACAAATCACTTTTCAATTTTTGTATAATACAAATAATTTGTTCAAATTAACATTTAAAGGGTGTGTCACTTATTCGCAACATCATCTATAATTTTCATGGCCTTTATAACCGATACACATGCACAGTTTTTTAAGCGCAAAGAGCGGCATCCCCCTAGTCTTAATAACAAAGCAAACATGGCAAATATACAATAGTCAGCTATTTATGAGTAATGATTTCCAAAGCAACCTTAACTTACATGCAATGTTAAACTTCAAAGGTTGCATTTCTTATCAAATGGAAAAGGTTGCAATACAATGAACAACCCCTAACTTTGCATGCTACCATTTACTGCATATACCATTTCCTGCCCACTGGAATGTTTTTACAAAATCACTTAAAATAGACAAGCCTGCACTCAAAAGCATTTTTCTGTGTCAAGACATTTCAAATGTAACATTTGCAACCATGGTATTACAAACAGAATTGATTAACTCAATGTCTTTATTAATTGACAATTTAAACTGATTGGTTATGTTAACTGTTTGAGTAAAAAAATTCATATCAGTTTGCAGAATTTTGTGATTTAATTTGATTGACTTATTTTGGTGGTCAGTTCAATCCATGGGACAGTATTTGACCAGTCTCATTATCATTAGATAGCATTACACCTTGTTATAAATCTTCACTTTGTTCCAGTCTGCCACTGCCAGCTTCTGACCATCTGATGTCAATGAGATTCCACCTGGGCTGTACAGACCCTGAGCAATGCAGCTGAGAAATCTACCCTCAGGGTCATAAAGATGTATATGACCAGCATTAAGGCTATTACACACTGCAATGTAGATAGCTGAGCTGTCACAGCATACACCTTGGCAGTTTTTAACTTGCTGACCATTAATGAGTGGTTTGATGGTGATTAGTGTAGTACCATTGTTGTCCACAATGGTCACTTGATGCTTCCCATCACTGATAAGGATTCTATTCTTTCTGTCAATGGCCAAGAAGTAAGGTTTTGTTTTAACTGAAACAGTGTCTATGAGTGAACCATCACTGGATCTGTGTTTAGTAATGACAGACTTCTTCACATCCCCCACAAGGATTGTATCCTTCATGACTGCTACACTGTAGAGGTCTACTGCTGTCTTGCCCACTTCACTATGAGGCACTGTGTAGAATTCAAATATCTGTTTGCCATTCATATTGTACATCTTGACAAAACTGGTTTCATCTACAACCACTAACTGATTCTGGAATGCAGCTATAGCCAAAGGGCCTGGAAAACAAATGAACAAACGGATAGGACTCAATACAATGATCATTCATTTGCAAATTACTTACAGCCTATTTAAATTGATTTTTGCAAAAATACAAAAGATGTTATTATTCAATTACATTTGTTCCTATGTTGTAAAAGCCCTTTTTACTTTGATAACAATTGATACAGCACCTAGTATGCACTATAACATACAGTAAAACAATAACAACAATCTGTTAATATTAGCAAGGTGACTACTAATCAAGAGAAAACTGGTATTGAACTCATTCTTTTTAACTCTCATTTTAAGATTTGACCTAAATTACATTAATTATTGATATTCATTCGTTTAGTATTATAAACTTCTTTTGTTGGTGGTGTTGATTAGAGGAATGTCAACATTCAGAATGACAGCAGATAGAGTGGATTCAGTGATCCTGCAGTGGATGAATGCAGCCCTAGTCTACAAGGTACAGTGGAATAGGAATAATCAATCAATTTCATGACATAAACTTTGTCTACATGTAAACCTTGTATTGATCACAAAATATGGTCTGATGTGTGAACATCATTTTAAGGATTGACTGGAGTTGATAACTTCACACAATGTTTGATAACAATTTCTCATATTTGAGTGTAGCATTGAATAGGAATAGCTACTTATTTTCATGTACTCTTTTACTGTCACCCTGATAACCAATCAAGAGTACTTTTTACACTGTTTAAACTGAGATTTACAACAACATTACACCTCTAACTAAATGACTTTTTAAGGAACTTACATTGTGATAATTGGATAGTTTTCTTCTGCTGTCCCTTAGTGTCACAGATTACCACTCTTTTATTAAAATAGTCTGCCTCTGCCATCTCATCCCCAGGTAGAGAGGCATCAATATCCCTAGCCCCATCGAATCCTCCATCGTCCTCCAAACAAAGCTCCCACCTTGGTTCCTTCATAGTCAGATTACCCAGGGAGATGTCACAAACCCCTGGCTTGAATCTCAGATGGGAAAGGGTAGAATCTATCTTGAGTTGATTTTGATCTCTGAGTAGTTTCAAGTCCTTACTGATAGTAGGATAGAGTGCAAGGAAGTCAGGAGCTGATGAATTGTTGCCGACATCTTTGGCAGTCTGCAGTGAATGCTGTATTTGCTGTGAGTTTACATTCACTGTTTGCTCATATTCCATCAATTTCTTGTTATGATCTTTGTGGATGGTTTTTATTTCATCCATGATGCGACTCTCTTGAGCTGTTACGTTAGACCTAATCTCATCAGCTCTTTTTTCTACCTGTGCCATGATCCTCTCAACTGCAATGTCTAGGTTGTCTTTCATTGTTGAGACAGTTGCTTGAGATTGTTTAAGGTTCTTCAGTATTTCTTCAAGGGGAGTAATGAGTTGAGCCAATGACTGTTTATATGTGGATGAGGCTTGGTTGCAGTCAATATACTCATGTTGTGGTTTACAGTGATCGATGACAGTACAAGCTTGGCAAATCATCACATCACATGTTGTACAATAGAACCACATCACTTCACCGACATGAGTTTGGCATTCTGGATGACGTTTTGGTTTTCTCTCTTTTCTTGCAATCTTCCCATCACTAATGTCTTCTAAAGTAGCTACTGTGTGGCTTGACGATGCTGGAATTTTCTGGTGCATTTTGTAGCAGTTTGCACAAATGATTGTGGGGCAGTCAAAACAAAAATGCGTTGCCTCGTTTTTTTCCTCACATAATTTACAAATCAACTGGTTGTTTTCAGATGAGCTGACCTGTTCCAGTTGATGTGCAAGACCAGTTAGATTGAAGTTAGTCTTAAGATCTTGAACACCCTTCCGAGAAAGTGGAGTCTCCTTTCGACACACTGGACAAATAAGCATCTTAGCATCTTTGAAGTTAGTAGTCTGGTGTTTCTGCAAACAGTGTTTACAGAAGCTATGAAGACAGTCTAGTTGTTTGGGTTCTGTGTATTGGTCAAAGCAAATACTGCACTCCACATGATCCTGGATGATTTTCTCTAGAGCTGAAATCTTTGGTGGGTTTGAAGATGCCATTTTTATCTGGAGATAAGTACAAAAGAGCAAAAATATACTTTAAGTTTACCAGAAAACACTTTCAGTATACGTCTTTAACTTATAATGGCATTTGTATTCAGCATTTTGAATTTCTACTTGGATTTTAAAGTACTTAGCCATTCACCAATGTTTGATTAATAATTGCACTGTACACTCAGTGCTTTTCCCCAAAGTTATGCAGAAACAAATCCACAGGCAGCCCTGCATCCTGGAGCTGATGTTTGAACCACTACACACCGAGCATCCGAGCACTAAGTGATGAGAATTCTGTAATTAATGCCTAATTAATGCTTATCACACATCAGTGTACGGTCAAACCCATGAAACTACTCATTAGAATTAACACTTGGATGAATTACCCAAAAGTGTAAATGTATCAAATTGTCTTGGTATTTGTCCAAAATAATCAATTACTATTAGTTATCATTTTGTCTTGGTATTTGTCCAAAATAATCAATTGTACAATTTTAAAATAAATTGTTTCTGAAGTAGCCACAATTTACAAACACTTGAATATGTGTACAACATGACATGTACATGCATGCACACATGACCTTTTTATTTAACTATACTTCAATTTATTTTTGAAACCTGCAAGAAAATAATATTGAGTTTCTAAATTCAAACCAGGAACTCTACAAGAAAACCAGACACCCTTTTCATTTCATTTCATCAATTAATTCTGGTTGTACACATATTCAAGGAATCTCAGAAAAGCGAACTTAATCACTAAACTAGCCAAGAACCCAATGGAGAGAAGACAAGGAAGTTTCAGTTTTAGATGTGGGAGGAAAAACCCTGAAGAATTATTCCAGGGAAAACCCCGAAGAGGAGGTAGGGACTAGCACCATGACATGAGGCACATGTAAACTGAAGATGAAGTTGGGTTTCTAAATTCAAACCAAGGAGTCTACAAGAAACCCAGACACTCCTCTGACTAACACCATGACATGAGGCACATGTAAACTGAAGATGAAGTTGGTTTCTAAATTCAAACCAGGGAGTCTACAAGACACCCAGACACTCCTCTGACTAATAACATGACATGAGGCACATGTAAACTGAAGATGAAGTTGGGTTTCTAAATTCAAACCAGGGAGTCTACAAGACACCCAGACACCCCTCTGACTAACATCATGACATGAGGAACATGTAAACTGAAGATGAGGTTGAGTTTCTAAATTCAAACCAGGGAGTCTACAAGACACCCAGACACCCCTCTGACTAACACCATGACATGAGGCACATGTAAACTGAAGATGAGGTTGAGTTTCTAAATTCAAACCAGGGAGTCTACAAGACACCCAGACACCCCTCTGACTAACATCATGACATGAGGCACATGTAAACTGAAGATGAGGTTGAGTTTCTAAATTCAAACCAGGAACTCTACAAGAAACCCAGGCACCCTTTTCCTTTCATTTCATTAATTAATTCTGGTTGTGAAGCCAAGGAATCTCAGAAAAGCGAAATTAATCACTAAACTAGCCAAGAACCCAATGGAGAGAAGACAAGGAAGTTTCAGTTTTAGATGTGGGAGGAAAAACCCTGAAGAATTATTCCAGGGAAAACCCCGAAGAGGAGGTAGGGACTAGCACCATGACATGAGGCACATGTAAACTGAAGATGAAGTTGGGTTTCTAAATTCAAACCAAGGAGTCTACAAGACACCTAGACACCCCTCTGACTAACACCATGACATGAGGCACATGTAAACTGAAGATGAGGTTGAGTTTCTAAATTCAAACCAGGGAGTCTACAAGACACCCAGACACCCCTCTGACTAATAACATGACATGAGGAACATGTAAACTGAAGATGAAGTTGGGTTTCTAAATTCAAACCAAGGAGTCTACAAGAAACCCAGACACTCCTCTTACTAACATCATGACATGAGTCACATGTAAACTGAAGATGAGGTTGAGTTTCTAAATTCAAACCAGGGAGTCTACAAGACACCCAGACACCCCTCTGACTTACATCATGACATGAGGCACATGTAAACTGAAGATGAGGTTGGGTTTCTAAATTCAAACCAGGGAGTCTACAAGACACCCAGACACCCCTCTGACTAACACCATGACATGAGGCACATGTAAACTGAAGATGAAGTTGGGTTTCTAAATTCAAATCAAGGACTCAACAAGACACCCAGACAACCCTCTGACTAATAACATGACATGAGGCACATGTAAAATGAAGATGAAGTTGGGTTTTCTAAATTCAAATCAAGGACTCAACAAGACACCCAAACAACCCTCTGACTAATAACATGACATGAGGCACATGTAAACTGAAGATGAAGTTGAGTTTGTCAATTCAAACCAAGGAGTCTACAAGAAACCCAGACACCCCTCTGACTAACAACATGACATGAGGCACATGTAAACTGAAGATGAGGTTGAGTTTCTAAATTCAAACCAGGGAGTCTACAAGACACCCAGACACCCCTCTGACTAACATCATGACGTGTTTTTGATAACATAATTTCAGTTATGACAGAGTCTGAAATCTCTTAAGATACCCAAGTGCTCTATTTTGGACTGATCTAATTACGATGAAGAATTGCACATGTTCAGCGCATTGTCTGTGCTCAACACACATATTGGGGGCGCACCTTACACAAAGCAGTGATATACATGTAGGCCGATGTTTTTAATGAGTTTCCTATCATTGTATGCCTCAACGCCGAATAATATCTTACAGAGGTTTCATTTGATGTCATTTTTTGTTTTTATAAAGTGAATCAGAAATTGAACACAGATATTTCAAAGGTCAAACAATGTTTAAGTTCAAAATATAAACGATAATATGGTACTTTACCAGCAAATTTGAGACAAGGACCTTGCATTCTTTGTTTTGATATCATCTCTTTTTTAAACTTCAATTTCATAACACTGAATTCAAGCCTTTGAAAATGTTGCAATCAAATATCAAGAACATTGCACTAAATAATCAGCCTTTGCCTCCATTGAATTGGAAGATAATACACTAAGGTTCTAATCTGAGTACAATATTTGAGAAACCATACAAGCATGTCAATTGTACAACACTTTTACATGTAAACCAAACATGAATCATCATCTAAGCTACACAATCACAATTCTGCACAAATTAAGTAGTATTTGTATTGTATGCACAATCTTAGGCCTATCTCAAGATAAAGTATTGAGCAAAGTTGAAACAGTTTGTGATCTGTACTCACCTCAGCAATGTTGACCACTGTCAACTGTCCTACATATATCTGCAGTACTTTCAGAGTTGTCTTTTGTTTTATTGAACACAAAAAGAAGTCAGGTTTTCTTTCTGAATTCACAACAAATAATTCTACATGTAACACCAGATCTGGTCCCTCCCAAAATGGCGCTGGGCACAAAACGTTTATTTCCTCCTCGAGTCACGCGGCAGGTACGTGTACATCAGTACACCCTCAGGTCAACTGACTGGTAGAGCTACATGTAGGAACAGCATACAAAGAAACCACTGATCCTAGTAGTAAATGTTGAACTTGAGTGTTAAGCTGCCATTGTTGTCTGTCTGTACTGTATATGTGTACAGGTAGCTACATGTACCAATGGTGTATACCTGTGTGGTGTATGTGTTGTAGGGTGAATATAGAACTTGACATCAACCATTGTTGCCTGTCTGTGTTGTACTTATATACTGTTAATACACACAGAGTTAATATATAGCAATGTGACAGTAGTTGAAGCAGCTAGTAGGTTGAGTTTTCTGATGTATTGAATTTTTCTACCCGAAGTTCAAATTTTATTAAATGTAGAGTGGAAACTAAAATTACCTTCAATATATTCAGATATTAAGCTGCAATGATTGAAGTTAGATTTATCAGTAGAATATTCAGTGGGAATCAATTAATTTCTTTTTAGAATTCACACATTCAAGTTTTAACACTTACATGTATCTGTAACTAAACTGTAGATGAAAAGAGGAGATTTTGACGCAATCTTCTTGTGTTTTTGTAATTTTACAAGGAAAAAGGTTGACAGTCAAACACAGAATTCTGTCCAAGTTTGGGTCAAAATTTTTGGAATAATAACCAAAAATAGGCTCTTCAAAAAAGAAATTGTCTTAGAGCAACACTCAGCATAGAGACACCATAAAGACTCCACATACACAGTAGCTGTAATGTTTCTCTTGGGGGAGGAGACTGGCTGAGTCAAGGTGAACAAACAGGGCTTTCATTCAAATTTTCTCCCAGTGCAAAGTATGAGAATGTAGGCTGTTATTACTTTGAGTAGTTATTGCCTAATTTTGAAAATGATATAGTATACAATTTATAAGATCTAGGTGTCAAATGTAATGGGTGGTACTGTTCAAATTATGGAAACCCTGGTCCAAACTGGCTAATGGGAAACAACATATTAGTACCTTGGATAAGATTGTCTTTACTTGAAATGTTCCTTTACATGTATCAATGTACTTTGTCTAACAGTTTTTATTATGCCATTTTTGCAGGTACCTGATTATAACTTGTTTCGAGTTTATTATCTTTAGGAAGTGCTTCTCATCAAAAGAATGTAATGTCATCCTCTCAAACATGCCGGGGTAACTAAGGGGGGCACGGGAGGGGGGAACGTGCCACCTCAATTGATGTCAGTGCCCCCCGGGTGCCCACCCCATTTGAAATCTGAACATTTGAGACTATAAGAATTACCAGAATATAAAATGTTAAGTTTTATAAACTTTTACATGGAGTACCGATGGCATATATAACTCATATTCACCGAAAGCTAATCTAATCAGTCACCTTAAAGAAGGTCACATGAAAAGGGACCTTGCAGTACCTGTAGATTCCCATCTGTCTTTCAAGGATCACATTTCTCATGCAGTTTCCAAGTTCAACAAGCTATTGGGTGTTATTCGCAGATCCTTCATAAACATTGATAATTCAGACACCTTAAATTACTGTACAAAGGACTTGTAAGGCCTGTATGGTCATCATACAAGGTCAGCAGAGAAAACCAGCGTAGGGCTACAGGGACTGTCCAAAGTTTTCAAAATTATTTCAGGTCCAGAGAGTACTAATTTTGAGGACCCCCTTCTTCTCAATAAAGAAGTAGGTCTACTAATCAGTATCAACATTCTACACACATTTAGAGCTGTTTGTGATGGTCTCTGACCCCCTCCCTGTTATACTCGTTGTATCACCGTGAAAATGTTGAAAACTTTGGACAGCCTCTGTGATGATACCTATCTGGAAGAGCAAATCAATTAAAAATGTTACTAATTACCTTCTCTTACCCATCGTAGTAGGAGAGGTGACATGATTGATGTTTAATACAAGTTCCTTCATGGCGTATACAACACCCGGGCTGACCTCCTACATTTAAGCAGTAACAGAGAACACGAGGCGACTCCCTGAAACTGGACAAGACATACGCACACCTGGATGTGAGAAAAGAGTGGTGGACTCTTGGAATGGGCTACCGAAAGAGGTGGTTCCTTCAGTAAACTCCGTCAAAACAGACTGGTTAATCAGTGGAAAAACATCCATAGACCCCGAGGGAGACCAACTAATGGTCTGAATCCACTCCCAACACTTGCCAATGACTATAAAACCATGTTTTAAGAATTAATACCAAAAAACATTCTATCACTTGATCAATGAACATCACTGCAATACAATCATCAATGGATTAAAGTAAGTAAAGTATATAAGTACGTAGGCCTAACTGCTTCCCGCTTTAATTAGTGGTCAAACAGTTCAGTCACCAGCTGTTGTTTACATCAAAACAATTATGTAATGAGAGGGTTAATATTGATTAATGAGTTGACTGAATTCTTCTCCCATGGGCCTCGTATTCCCAGAGTTTGTTGAAAAAGCTCTGCCAGTTTTGTTGCTACAGTTACTCAGAGTGCCTGCCTACACTTTGATTCATGATATCAATTCAGCTCTAGTATGTAAATTACCAATTAACGACTTTGACATTTAAACCCCAAAAGGCATTTACCAATCAAAAAGCGATGCAGCATGATGAGTTACTCAAACTCAGAAGATGTATGGACTTAGGTTGACCCCCTTGTGCCCCCCCCCTAAATTTTACCCTAGTTTCAGCACTGTTTCAAACCATGGGGGGATGGATGCACATCAATTAGGGGCACCGTGGGAGAAGAATTAATACCCCCAAAATTATATCACTTGATGATTGTATACGGCAGTGCTGTTCATTGATCAAGTGATATAATTTTTTTGGTATTAATTCTTCAAACATGGTTTTATAGTCATTGGCAAGTGATGGGAGTGGATTAAGACCATTAGTTGGATCAAGCCCCCCGAACCTCCTGGGTATTACATTTATAAAGACTATCTCTACATCACCACAAATAAAGAACTACTGTAGTGGGTCTGGGTCCCCAGGCCCACCCCGCGGTCGACTAGGGGGCCCCTGAACCTCCTGGGTCTTACATTTCTAATGACACTCTACATCACCACAAATAAAGAACTAGGGTAGCGGGTCTGGGTCTCCCTTGGTCTAGAGGACCAAGCCCCCTGAACCTCCTGGGTCTTACATTTCTAAGGACTCTCTACATCACCACAAAATTAATAAAGAACTAGGGTAGTGGGTCTGGGTTTCCCCTTTGTCTAGAGGATCAAGCCCCCTGAACCTCCTGGGTCTTACATTTCTAAAGACCCTCTACATCACCAGAAATAAAGAACTAGGGTAGCGGGTCTGGGTCTCCCCTTGGTCTAGAGGACCAAGCCCCCTGAACCTCCTGGGTCTTACATTTCTAAGGACTCTCTACATCACCACAAAATTAATAAAGAACTAGGGTAGTGGGTCTGGGTTTCCCCTTTGTCTAGAGGATCAAGCCCCCTGAACCTCCTGGGTGTTACATTTCTAAGGACTCTCTACATCACCACAAATATAGAACTAGGGTAGTGGGTCTGGGTCTCCCCTCGGTCTAGGGGGGAGCCCCCTGAACCTCCTGGGTACATTTCTTAAGACGCTCTATATCACCACAAATATAAAGCTGGAGATTTGGCCCAATCATACTTTACTAGGTAGCCGGCAAGCTTACCATTTCAAAGGCAATTGTGAACAAATAATTAGGAACAAATCCTGAGCCAAGGAAAAATCCTGAGTGAGTCCAAAGGCATAAAGCAATTTCCCTACCTGCAAACTGCAAGCTCTCCAGCCCCTAACCATGTTAATGCATTGCTGATCACTGGTAAAGACTCAAATGCAAGCTGTGTGAAGAAATCAAGACATTTTGTTGGCAAAAATTCAATACAAACAAATGCATAGGTGAATAGTTAAGCCTTATTGATAACACATGGGTGTGTGTGAATTCCTCACATGGTGGTTGTGCACTCATCATTCAACTGTGTGAAGTTTTAATAGGCACACCATATTCATTAATCCTCTAGACTTGTGCACAAGACCCTTCCCCTGTTTAAAGCCAGTCACAGTTTTCAAATGTTTTTTGTGTGTATTTTTGGTGAAGTTAGCTGGTACCTGTGTATAGATATACATTGACACCAAGGTAATACTAATCAATCAGAATGTTACAAGAATTGACCATATTTTTGACCGCATGAGACGCTTACATCAGGGAATGTCTTGCAGCAAAATTACAGTTTCACCTTATTTTAATTGCCTGTATGTAGTTTTCTTGCATCAATAGTGAAATACATAAACATAAAAATAACAAAAAATGAAAAAACCCTGTTTGTTTACTAGTTTTTCATCACGTGAAATTGGTCCACATACGCCCTCTTGCGGTCAAAAATATGGCGAATTGAATTGTTTGTATTTGATGTTATCAACAAACCCTGAACTAGGTATGGAATCTGTATCTGTATCTGCAGAAACTACAATTAGCATAAGCAGAATGGCATATAGGGTTAGATGCCAGAAATACCGGGTGAACCCCTTCTCTTAGCAATAAGTTCACTGGGTTCTTTTTCATGCATTGATATAGTTCTAAATACAACACACAGGACCTATGGCTTTATGCCCCAATCAAAGGATGAAGCTATAATGGTTAAGTGTTTTGCTGAAGGACTGGGACTCGAACCCACGCTCTGCTGAACAGAAACACCAGAGTTTGACTCTGGTGCGCTTGACCACTCAGCCACAACACGCCACCCACATGTTTGAGCTAATCCATAATGGGAGGGGAATGTCACATTAAGGTCCTGGATGTTTGATTTGATGTAACACCACACATCCATTCTACATGAACCACTAATGCTACTTCCATTTTGAGTGCCATATTGCTGGGCTATATATCATTTGCCCAAGGTCCGAACATCAAAATAACTGTTTATAGCAATTATACTTCTGAAAAACTCAACATTTTGACTTAATTTGATCTGGTACTGTCTCTTACTTGATTTGGTTCGTTGCAACCAAATCTTATCTTTGCGGAACACACTTGCAATGTACGGGATCACTTTACGCAATTTGATGCGTTTACCAGTTCGGAAGTCACACCTTGGTAAGGAAAAAAAAAAAAGGAAAACTATTAATGTTTGCCTGTAACATGATCAATTATAAAGGACTGTGCTTGCTTCAACGTTCTGTGGGAAAAAATTCACAATTTTCCAGAGAAGAATAAAACCTGTGATCCTCTCCTATGACGAGCGGGGTACAATTACAAAAACTGCTTACTGCAGAATTTGAGCTTACAGTCGTCATTCTCTGCTTACAAGGTTAGTGCAAAGTGAAGCAAAGAATGCTTCTAGTGGGTAGATATCTGCTTTTGAAAACAGAAGGTCCGGGATTTATAATATCACAATAATAATAATAATTTGGGAGGCTAATCATCTACTTACAAGAACCACTGGCAAGTTAGCATGTCTTTTACACGTTCCTTTTTGAAACATCAATTCTGCTAACCCTGCTCTGTAAGCAGAAAATATCTGCTTACATGTTTTATGAAATTGCTCACAGGCAAGCTCAGTCATCTAGTGGGTTTAGATATCATGCTTTTGAAAGCATGCTTTTGAATATCATGCTTTTGAAAGCAGAAGGTCCTGGATTTATAATATCACAATAATAATAATAATTTGGGAGGCTAATCATCCTTACCTGCAGCTGAAAAGCTGAGCTGCAAAGGATGTGGCTACAAGGCATTCAAGCTGCAGGCACGCAAGGGTGCATTTGGAAGCCAGCCACAATGACCCATATCTAAGCCAGATATCAAAAGTGTTTGATTTTTCCTGAGGGAAAAAAAATGGAGGGCCCAGAGAAAAACCCTTGCGGCATAGAAAAAAACCACAAACTTGGAACTAGGATGCTTTTTGTTAGAAAACCAATTTGTCAATTACGCCCAAATGTGTGCGTCTATCATAATAGGTTTAATGACAACAAGACCGTCAGTTGGACAAAATTCTTAATTTTGTACAAGTAACCGGAAACGGAGGAGAAGTCTTATTCTCAGGTTTTCTTCGCTATTTTGTTGAATTGATTTTACTTTCATATTGTTAATCACTTAGTGTTAAATTCCCAACAACATATAAATAATTTTCATAGCCATAAACTGCGTAAATAATTGACAAAACAAAATCCCGCCCACGTAAAACTCCATATGGTCGGGACCACAATGGTCCCGGAAGTTCAAATATGAGCGAGACTTGCACAGTCTATGGAGTCTTTCATTGATGTAGAATGTCTGTTGAGTCCATGTTAAACTAAGGTGAGAGGAATTGGCATTTCGATCTATTAGAGTTGAAATCCAAACATTTGCAGAATAACAATTCCAAATGGCTATCGTTTGGCACAGGGCATGTCTTTAGTGCATCAGAGAACTGTGTGCCTTTCAGCGAGTAAAACCATGTCTGTCATAGAAATACAGTCCAAAGGAAATCCAAGAAAAGTTTGACATGTGGTAAAGTCTTACAACTTTTCTCTGATGTTAACAGACTCTCTATGTCTCCAGCTCCATGTTACAGACACAGGCCAATGACACTCATTCATTGTGAAAAGTTCTTCCAAGGAAACAAAATCTGTCTAGGTATCCTTATAAGATAATAGCACTGTAACTACATGTATGAAGATCTACTCAGTTTTGGATGTGGAATGAAAAGCCCCAATACTATGTGTATAATAGGAGAGACTGAAAACACTATCCACACATGAGGCCACACATGAGGCTAGCCTGATTCCCAATTTCTTATTGTTTATAGACTCACTCTCTCTGTCTGTTTCTAACATGTGTGGAGTACAGTTCTTGCTCTGCAGTTCCTCTATCTTTTCCTCCAGCTCTGTTGAACCACAATCACCTTATCACACTCCTCATTCCAACGCTGGCTTGCAAAAGACTGACAGTGGAGAGAGTCTTCTTTCAGCAGAATGGTAGCAAAAAGGTCATAGATGAGCATCCTATGATTGGATTAAAAGGTGCTAAATTAATTACCAGGTGCTACATAAATGGGTCTCATAATTCAAAACATAGTTCTGCTTATCCTGTTGGGAAAAAAACAAAAAACGAAAAATGAGTGCTTTGATATCTCCCTAGGGGTGTGATACAGCACTTCATAAGAACCCCAAAACCCATCATTATTATTTCTATTATTTTGAATTATTCTGAAATTCTGCAAAAGAGCGTGTACAACTAGAAAAGTATTTTGTTATGTAGACATTTGGAATATAACTTCCACATCCCCAACAGCAAATATATAATTTATTGAAACAGTGGATTATTTTGACAAATTGAGTATCGGTAAATGAGCAATGTGAAAGAGTCTAATATCATGGACTGAGTGCCTGGCTTCGACAAATCTGAACAACCCATGTTTTCCACCATTGCTGGGACACCACTGTGGTCCTGTACTGTGGTCCACAAACATCATTGACCGAAACTACTACTGGATGCAGTGTATGGAATAGTGCCACCCAGTAATGGTGCCCCATAGAGTCACTCAGTCTTGTCTACAGCCACAGGCATTAAAGATCAGCTTCAAAACCCTTGTCACACACAACAATATTTATATGCAACTTGTAGGCAGCCAACAGCACAGGGTGCAAAAGAAACCCTTCAGTATCACAACAGATATTTTTGTCTTAAAACTTCTAAACACAAAATGTAGAAATGAAATGTGAATGTACTGCCTGGAAGTGGATGCATGTAAATTACCTCATGTGTCATGGTCCCTTAGCTTCGAATGACTCCGTCTCTAGAAAATAACTTAGTTTCCTTAGGATGCACAAATCTCAGTCTCACTCCATGTTTTACATCTGAAGCTGTTTACTGCTTCTCAACTGTCAAATGATCAGCTGACAGCAGCATGATTGTCATAGCCTCACTCTTAGCAACTTAACAATAAGAACAATATGGGAATTTTTATAGACTGTGTAAGTCTCATGCATATTCAAACATTGTGAAGATTTCTTTTGTTCTTGCCTTTGTCCCTGTACTTAACTTCCTCCAAAGGTTGACTTTGTACACAAAATTCCTAGTGGAACATCCCTCTCATTAGAATTCCCCTGTGGAGAACTTTTGTTGTCGGTCTCCATAAGGTTGCCAATATTCAAACACTGGGACTTGTTCCAAAGTGTGATTTTGTTTCCTTCACACATGTGAGAACCAAAGGATCCTCAAACTGTTCAAATACAAGCCAAACTTGTACAGTCTAGTATTAATTCTTTACACACTATGTATTTCTGTATCATCATTGCTTTACTCCAATAGATGGATAATTGTTGCTGATTTTTAGCACACCTTTTTTTAATGAAAATGCAGAAATGATAAAACAGCACAAAGGATGTATAGATTGTCATTGTGTGTTTGTTCAAACCAATCCTTTATTTTATATTATGCTTCATAAAACCTAAAAATGATGAGAATCAACAAAGCTTGAGGGATTAGAGAACACCCAGACTTTATGTTCTATAACCCTTGTTCATTGTAACCAAAGCAAAAGATTATTGTCTCAACAATTCAAATTTACTGAGAATGCACAAGTATTCTAGAGTGTTAATAAAATTGATATTTTATGTTACAGTGAGCACACCGATTTTGCTTGAATGAACTTAGACTTTGTACCATTATTTTTTTGCTGAAAGAATATTTGTAAGCAATACTCTCAGCAGCAGAATGTTACTTGACAGTGGATTTGTCTAAACTCCTATCTCTTGACTCTAAGACACACCACATGGTTCCTCTCATCTCATACCTGATTTCTTTGGTCTAGTTCATGCTCCGGCAGTGACATCATCTGCTTCAGCTTTAGACTCACACACTCCTCATCCTCAAGACACTGAACTAGACTTGAGTTCTCCTTCTGTAAACAACAAAGATGAGAAAGAGGAAGATGATGTGAAAGTGAAATCCAGTAGAATTCCAACCAATGATGATCCTTACACCATGTTCAGAATCTCATTCATGAGAACCATCTTCTGTCTGAGGTGCACTTTTCTCCCCACAGGACTCTGAAAGCAGTGAGTATACAGCGCATCACACATCAATCAGGGGGTCAAACTAAAATAAGATTATTCATTATCCCAGCCTCGCTATCATGGGCAGCACTGTATCAACACTTCTTGTCACTAAACCCCTGGAAGGCATGAGCTGAAAAAACAACGCTGATTGGCTTACAAAAATGACTGCACTGCGCGCTCAATTGTTACAAAACTTTTGAAAGCTTGTGTAGCATGTAGGACGCTTAGCATGCACGTGTCTAAATACAAGCATTTTGACACAACCACTTCAAAAGAATCATGTTTTTACATGGTCGCCCTGAACTCCATACACTTAGACATGCCACAAGTTCAAAGAACAATGAGAGGGGACCAGTTACTCTTCGAATTGATACCTCTTTTGATCACCAGCTCTACGAACGTTTCTAACAGAAAAAGGATCAACCACAGAACAAATTAAAATGTCCAACATATTGAAATATTTCAAAGTCATACTTTCAGGGGTTATGAATGAGCAAGGTAAGATCCTACACCACTGGGAATGAGGTTGTTCGTTATCCTTTAGATATGATGCACATGTCCAATGCTTATTACAGCTGTCCGTGTTGTCTGTCTGTAGTGGGTAGAAGCTCTCGGTTCTCTCTTCATCTTGAGGGTGAAGCTTCAAACCCTAATTTTGTAGGAATTAAAATCCATCCACATCATAACATCAAATTTACCCTTACTAATAATGGACAACTGTATGTGACTTGCTGTTAATCAATATTTTAAATAAGATTCTTTTTCTCAGTTTTCCTTTGTGTTGTGTGGTTATGTGTCTCCATGTCAAATCTATTGAAAGTCAATATTTCCAATGGTATTTTTACTTGTTATATAAAGACAAGAAAAATAACCATGTGACAGGTGTTTATTAAAATTCTAGTCACTGTCATTTTCAAATGTATGATTGGATTTGTTTTCACTTCAGAAGAGATTTGAACTTCTTCCTGATCCATCAAATAACTTCAATAATTCCCATAGACCCCTTGCATAGGCCGCCATCGCTGAGGTCAACCAATGGAAACGTGCAAGAGTCTACGCGCCTCGCACAACTCTCAGTCATTGATAGGTCTTCCTTTGACCTCAGTGAGGGCGCTGTTTGAGCTTGTGATGTCATATGCAAGGGGTCTATACATTTGTTCAATGGAAAATACCTCTAAGCTCAGAGCAGTTTCTACAAGAAAAGGAAATTCAATGAGGGAGAGACATAGTGGAATAAATATTCACTTGACAGAAATAATATGAGTCATCTCCTGATTTATTGACATCATCTAAAGTTGGGAATATATGTTGCTTTAGAGACAGAGTAGCATTAATCAAAACAAGTCTAAATGAGCAATAATCCACTGTAATGTCAATCTTGATTATATATAGATCAACTTTACTCCAAAAACTACAAATAATGTTAGTCTAGTCAATCTGTGCAAAAAAAGGACACGGACAAAATTGAAACAGAAATGATTTCTTTTTCAAGCATCTCTTGAAACCTTTCAAAACAACATATCAAAAAAGTAGAAAAAGCAAAATGGGGGAAAAATTGCTAATTTGCATATGCCCGCTTTTTCCTGTAATTTCAATTGCTTATGTACAAGTATGCACACCAGATATTTCTAAAAATGATATCATTATCACATAATATTTAATGGATATGATTACTGCATGTTTTCCAAATACATTCGAGTAAGAACAATTACAAGATGGCCGCCAAATAAGACATCACTAGTTATCAAGATAAGAACCAGATTTGGATGATCACTGTTAGATTTAAATGTGATGATAACAAGTAATGAAATAAACAATTCAAATTCTTTTGGATGTTACATGACATTTTCCTACATTGCTTACAACTGTTCCAATAATAAAGGAAATTCTAATAACATGGCAAACATACAATATTCAGCTATTTACGAGTAATGATTTCAAAAGCAACCTAAACTTGCATGCGATGTTGAACTTCAAAGGTTGCATTTCTTATCAAATGGAAAAGGTTGCAATACAAGTGAACAACTCCTAAATGTAATAATTAACCCTTTAAATGCTCCCAATTCCTGCATACACTATTTCCTGCCAACTGGAATGTTTTTACAAAATCACTTAAAATAGACAAGCCTGTACTCAAAAGCAATTTTATGTGTCAAGACATTATTTTATTGCAAAATTCAAAATATATCAAATGTAGGATACATTTGCAACCAAATATTACAAACAGATTTAACTCAATGTCTTAATTAATTCACAATTTAAACTGATTGGTTATTTTGACTGTTTGAATGAAAAAAATTATACCAGTTTGTAGAATTTTGTGATTTAATTTGATTGACTTATTGTGGTGGTCAGTTCAATCCATGAGACAGTATTTGACCAGTCTCATTATCATTAGATAGCATTACACCTTGTTATAAATCTTCACTGATTTCCAGTCTGCCACTGCCAGCTTCTGACCATCTGATGTCAATGAGATTCCACATGGGTTGTACAGACCCTGAGCAATGCAGCTGAGAAATCTACCCTCAGGGTCATAACGATGTATATGACCAGCATTAGGGCTATTGTGCACTGCAATGTAGATAGCTGAGCTGTCACAGCATACACCTCTGCAGTAGTCAACTTGCTGACCATTAATGAGTGGTTTGATGGTGATTAGTGTAGCACCATTGTTATCAACAATTTCTACTTGGTGTTGGTCCCAACCACTGACTACAACTCTCTCCTTGCTGTCAATGGCCATGTACTGAGGTTCTGTCTTAACTGAAACAGTGTTTATGAGTGAACCATCACTAGAGCTGTGTTTAGTAATGACAGACCTCTGTACATCCCCCACAATGATTGTATCCTTCATGACTGCTACACTGCGGAGGCCTACTGCTGTCTTGCCCACTTCACTATGAGGCACTGTGTAGAATTCAAATATCTGTTTGCCATTCCTATTGTACATCTTGACAGAGCTGGTATCTACAACCACTAACTGATTCTGGAATGCAGCTACAGCCAAAGGGCCTGGAAAACAAATGAACAAATGGAAAGGACTCAATACAATGATCCTTCATTTGAAAATTACTTACAACCAAATAAATTAGATTTTTGCAAAAATAAAAAAGACGTTATTATTTGATTACATTTGTTTTGATGTTGTAAAAGCCCTTTTTTACTTTGATAACAATTCACACAGCACCTACATGTAACTATGACATACAGTAAAACAATAACAACAATCTGTTAATATTAGCAAGGTGACTACTAATCAAGAGAAAACTGGTATTGAATTCATTCTTTTTAACTCTCATTTTAAGATTTGACCTAAATTACATTAATTATTGATATTCATTCATTTGGTATTAGGCCTAAAAACTTCTTTTGTTGGTGGTGTTGATTACAGGAATGTCAACATTCAGAATGACAGCAGATAGAGTGGATTCAGTGATCCTGCAGTGGATGAATGCAACCCTAGTCTACAAAGTACAGTGGAATAGGAATAATCAATCAATTTCATGACATACACTTTGACTACATGTAAACCTTGTCTTGATCACAAAATATGGTCTGATGTGTGAACATCATTTTAAGGATTGACTGGAGTTGATAACTTCAAACAATGTTTGATAACAATTTCTCATATTTGAGTGTAGCATTGAATAGGAAGAACTACTTATTTTCATGTACTCTTTGACTGTCACCCTGATAACCAATCAAGAGTACTTTTTACACTG